>BQNB010021146.1:0-64596 GCA_026074375.1 Tanacetum coccineum | reverse complement strand
ATTTATAGTGGTTCGGCTACGAAGCTCTTCTTTGCCCTACTCCACTCCCCGAGTATCCTACTCAAGATTTCACTATGTCAACAAGCTCTCTTCAGATGGAGAAACCCGTTTACCCATCGCTTACGTTATTTTCCAACACTAAGCTAAATGTCGAGTCCTAATCTTAGCTAGAACCAATATACCACTTCACAATCACTATACACTCACAAGATCTACACAATCGGATATACACACAATCTGAATCACACAATTACAAAATAATTACAATAGAGATTTGATACTTAGAAGAAGGGAGGAGAGATCACTAAATAACAATTCGTTTCTTGGTGAATACGAAAGTTCTTCTCTTGCACTTGAATGAGAAAGGAGAGTTGAGAAGAAGAGATTAGATCACTTAAAACAAGATCTAAGAATGTTAGTGATCAAGAGATTTAAAGAGAGAAAGAAGATTTTTAGAGAGAGAAAGTTATCTAAAAATTTCGTGCTAAGAGGTGTATTTTTCTGCAAGGAATGAAGCAGTATTTATAGGCAAGAAAACCCAACGGTCACTGGGGGCGGTCTCGGCGGTCCTAGATATATCTAGGGGCCGTCAGGCCTATAAGGGAGCCGCCCAGTAGACTACGCTCCTATTTTTATCTTTTTGTGGGAAAGGTTGTATTTGTTATGGAACCTTCCATTTTGGGAGGAAAATTTAAATTTCAAATTTAATTTTTTAATAAAACTTTTCTTTTAATTAGAAAATATTTTGTATAATTATTTTTGTGAAATACTTTTGTAAAAATGTGATGGATAAGAGAAACATATTTTCTTGATCACTAATCATGCTTAATGATTTGTTTGTTCATACCTTAAGTGATTACTAATCTTAGAAATGGAAATTTATGATTAATAATTTGTAAACGTTTAATTTTATCGTAAACGTTTTTACATTTTGTTATTATCAAAACGTTGAGAGGTCAAAAAATATATATAACATTTTTAGACATTATTTGTATTAACATTAATGAAAATAACAGTTTGTTTTTTGATAAACTAGCGATTTGAGATTGTTCATGTAGCGGGTTGATCAGGTTAAAGTAGCAGTTTGATATAAAGTATTAACGGTTTGGTCTGGTTCATCTAGCGATTTGGTCTGATTCTACTAGCGATTTAAACAGGGACTTTAGCAGTTTGACCAGTCAATTCTAGCGGTTTGACTGGTCAACACCAGCGATTTAATCAATCCAAACTAGCAGTTTGACCATTCAATACCAGCGGTTTGACTGTTCAACACCAACGATTTGACCACATACCACTAGCGATTTGACCTACCATGACCAGCAGTTTGACCAGGTCAAACCTAGCGTTTGACTGGTCAAAGTCATCAGTTTGACCATAGTTGACCAATTGTTTGACTTTGTTTGACCAGTTTGACTCCGTGCTTTGACCAATGTGTTTAGTAATGTAACATGTTATGTTTAGATTTAACAAAATCAAAATATTAAGTTAACAAGGATTAATCATAACAAGTCATAATTTTACTCATAAAACAAGAAACATTGAGCTAAAATTGAACCTAGAATGTGATTTGGATTGTTTGGACATAATTTGGACTGTTTGGACTTACATTGATCCAGTTTGGCTTAATATAAAATGTTTGACTCTTATGATTAACCATTAACCAAGGACTTAGACATTCTTGAAATGAATCTTGTTTAAAACTTGAACTTAACATATCAAACATAAAATGGATTAAACAAATAACCACTTAAACACACACAAAGGATAATTAAACATTTATGTGCATTAATTGTCATGTATATGAATATGTATTGATATTTTTAAGAAGAACCAATGGCTGAAGAAAAAGATGAATAACAACAACAACAACAACAACAACAAAACATGTTGGATGTTGAGCTTGTTCCAATCAATGAGCATGTAAAGATTGCAAGCAGCAACTTCAGGATTGCTCGGGAAAAGACTCGGCCAGATGTAATCTACAAGGTGTGTTTGGATATTCTTAAGCAGTATTCTTTCTACAATGCTCTCATTGCTAATGCAGATGCTCCTGAGATTTATATGTAGTAGTTTTGGTATACAATTACATATGATCTGAATGCAAAAGCATACATCCTCATAATGGGTGATAAGGTCTTTGAAGTGAATGCAAACCTTCTTTGTAATGCTTTGCGAATTACTCCTAAAGTTCCTGATCATCCATTTACTCTTCCTGCTCCTGAGAAAGAGATTATCTCATTCATCTATCAGCTTAAATGTTCTAAGACTATCAAGACAATCTCTTCACTTAGAGTCAATGATATGTACCAACCCTGGAGAACATTTTTTACTATGATTAACAAGTGTTTGACAGGGAAGGCTACAGCTTATGATCGTCTAAGACTTCCCATGCTTCAATTATTATGAGGAATAGTCACAGGCACCAATGTTGACTTTGCTGATCTCATTTACGAAGAATTCAAGTACCATATTGAGTCCAGGAGAGTCAGCAGACAAAAGCAGGAATTGATGTCGTTTGCTAGGTGATAAATGCTTAATTGTATATGTAAATTACCCGGGATTTTGCCAAATAAAAGCCAATAAAATGCCAAAAGAATAGAAAAAGTGTGCTTTTGTGTCTAATTGTGCAGGAAAGGACAAAAAGAAGCAAAAACAGTCAAAAATCGACAAGAAACGGAAGAGTCAAGAAAAAGAGTGAAGAAACAGCCAAAGATCAAAGCCGGATCAGCCCGACACAGCAAGAAAGGCAGTCAAAGGTCAAAATAATGAAGTCAAGGACTTAAAGTGATAAGTGTTCAAAGTTTCAAAGGCTATTTAGAGTTTTGAAGGTTCAAGGACCAAAATTGCCAAAAGATAAAAGTGCTTTATAAAAGAGAAAAAGGAAGCAAAGAACCACAAGGGCCAATGCTGTCAAAATAGAAACTTACTTTTACACTAGAAAAGGGAGAAGCAATCGCAGGGATCATTTATGTCATTTCTCCATACTTTTAAACAGAATACGCGTTTTTGTAACAAACTCTAACCGCCCAAACGGTTTTTCCCGCCTTTTCTCCCACAAACCCATTTCGCCAAAAATCCTAACCCCGCTCCTATATAACTCTCGAACTCGTTCACAACCCACTCCCCAATCATAAACGACCACGTGTCAATCCCTTATTGGCCAGAACACCTCACTACCCTCATCAAACGGCTATAATTAGCTCGCAAATGATCAAGGGCTAGGATTGAATGGAAGCTTCATGAATCTTTCCCCTCTCCTCTTCTATTCTCTATAAATAGCAGCTTAGGGCTCACATTTTGGGGTGGTTGTTTTCTGTTTTAAATTTTCAATTTGTAATTCTCTCGTTTTAAGCATTTACTTTCAAAATTTTAAGCAATTTTCATTTAAGCACTTGTAATCTCTTCTTTTCCACTTGTACTTCATTACTTGTGTAATAACAATTTAGTTTACAAAGTTCCTTATCTTTTGATTTCAATTTTAAGCAATTTTCATTAAATAAGCTCTAAATAAGCTCATCTGAGTTAATTACTCTAAATAAGCTCAAATTTAGTTACAATTCTGTTTTTAGACATACATTTATTCATTTGAATCATTTTGAATCAAAAGCATGATCACTTAAGGTTTGAGTTCGATTTTGGAAGCTACAAGGAGATATAAGCTTTTTAAAAGCTTATTCAAGGTTTAGAGGCTTGGTAGCCATTAGGAACACTTAAGTTTCTACTTTTGGATATCTTAAGTGTGAAGATTCTGCAAAACTAAGGTTTCATTCTCTCAATTCCATTTTAGCATTTACATAGCTTATTCATTTAGCTTATTTCAGTATTTGTTTGCTTATTCTTGTGCTTAATCCTGTTGCATTTAGCTTAGACAGCTTATAGTTGTCATTGTTTTAAGCTTTCTTAGTTAAAAACTCATCTAGATTTCATTCTTGCATTTCTGTCATAAATAAGTAATAAACAAGCTAGTAGAGAAACTAGTCTATTGCTTCTAATAAGCTGTAGGTTTTAATGATTCAATAGCTTAAGTAGGTGAGTTTTAGAGAGAGTAGCTAAAAAGTTTTGGCTTAATTAGTTTTTAAATCAGCTTTTGAGCTCACTTTGGTTTTGGACAGTTACTATAAGGTAGTGTTTGGCATTAGATGTATTTGACTCTTAAAGTCAAAGTGTTTCTATCAAAGCTTTTCATTCAGCTGAGTTTAGTCATATAATAAAGTTTTACAAAGGTTTTAAGAGTTACATTGTTGAATTGCAAAACTTAGAGTTTAAAAACCTTGTGCCAGCACCAGGGCATTTTAGATTGTGGAATATATTTTTAGTTTAAAGAGATTTAAAGCTTTTTAGAGTTTAAAGTTGTTAAAGCAAGTCTTAGATACATACATGTAGTTGGTTAAATAAGTTTTCATTGAAAGAGTTGAGCCTGCACTTGTACTTTAGGTCAATTGCACCAGCAACAACAGTATTAACTGTTGTTGCTACTCAATTTTCTCATTGTCTTTGAGCATTCAAAAATAGATACTAGACTTTAGAATTTAGCATAATTTTAGAATTCCATTAGCTTAATACTTTTCATCATTTAGTTTTCAATTTTAAGCATTTACTCTAGCTTAATTTTCTGTCAAAAGTAGCTTATCAGCATTTTTGGATTTCAGCTATTTGCAAATTTTGAATTCTCAGTTTTAGTTGTAAATTTGAAAAAGTCTTTTACCTAGGTTAATTCAAGATAAGTAAAATAGCTCATTGTTAGAATTTCAGCTTTTGAGGCCTAAAAATAAGAAGTTTAGCTTAATAGGAAAAGCTTATCTCAGGTTTAGCTTAAACTTTGCATTTTTAAGTTCAATTTTCTTGTAATCTTTGTTAATTCCTAGCTTATTTCTTTTTAAACATCCCTAGTACACATTTTAAGCATCAAGCAGCATCTTTTGTTTTTCATTTTCATCTAATAATAAGCTCAATATAAGCCAAAATCTAAAAAGCTTACTAAAAGCTTAGTTACTGTAACAGTTAGAAGATTTCTTATTTTCAAGCTTATCCTGTTGTTAAAAGCCCAAAGTGTCTTTGTTAAAGTTGTTAGGAATAAGCTAGTCTATAAGTTTGTAGTTTTAAGTTTTTTCTGAATCTCACTTTTTAATAAGCCAAAAATAAGCTGGAATCGTAGGGTTTATTCTGTCATTTCTTAATAGTTCAAGGTTAGCCGTTTTAACTAGAGTGTAAATTTCCCATATTTTGCCCGCTTACCCTGTTCTTTCCTTTTTAGCATTTCCTACCCTGTCTTTCTTAGGAAAATAAAATAGAATTTAATTTTTAGAAATTAGTTTTATAAAATTAGGTTAAAAGTTTTAATTGATAAAATTAGGGTTCAATTAGGTCATATAATTTAGGGCTTTTTGTGCTAATTGATTTCTGCACCTTTGAAGTTTATAAAAACTATTTTTCTATATTTTTCCAATTTAAATTTGTATTTTCTAGGAATTAAAATAGATTTTAGTTAATATCTTTTTCTTAGAAAAATCATAAAAAATAGAAAAATAGTTGAAAAATTAAAATTCTTTTTGCAATAATTTTCTTTTTAAATCTAGTATTTTTGAAAAATAAAAGTAAAATTTTAGTGATAATTTTTAGAAAAAGTTTATTTTTGATTAATTCATTAAACTTTAGAAATTCATAAAAAATTCAAAAATAGATAAAAAATTCCAATTCTTTTTCCTAAAATTTTCTTTTTAAATTTGTGATTTTTAGGTATAAAATTGTTAAAAGTAGTGCCTTAGATTTTAAATTTCATTTTTAGCTCGCGTTTTTACTTTCCGTGCATTTAAAATTTCGTGCTATTTCATTGTTTTTAGTTTGTGCTATTATATTTGTAGAATAATCAAAAGTTCGAAAATCCTTTATCATTCTAAACTCGAATCCGAATTATTCTAAAATTCTTCAATGTCACGAATTTTCGTTGTGGACACGAAACCCAGGAAAGTACTTCCCGGATAAAAATATAACAAATTGTGTTTTTTCTTTAGTGTGAGATTTTTATACCTTATATTTCTCGTTGTTTGAGAAGTATTTTTGGAAAGAAAATTCATATACGGGATTAATACCTATAAAGTGTATAAAAAATTTGCTTCAAAAAACAAAAAACCAAATTTGGCGCCGCTGCCGGGGAAGTCGTGAACCGATTGGATTGAAATATTCGTTGAAGTAGAGTTTTGAAGACCCTTCCTTTTTGGAAGTTATTTTGCTATTTTTGTATAAAAATATAAAAAGTTCATTAATTCGATTCCTATCGAATTAGTAAAAAAAAATATAAATAAACAAATTTGGATACTAGCTATCCATCTTAAACCATTCCAATAAACAACAAAACAAATCGTGAGTTACTTGCGAGGTACGACGGACCTTTAAGTTTACAAACTATAAGGTGAGTTTAAGGAAAAGTGATAGCTACTTTCTAAGTAGTCATTGCGGCTCGCTAAGCTTTTCCGCTCACTTGTGCGTAATCTTGGAGACTTATCGTGAAGCTTGTAATAAACGGTTACCAAAAATATTTTTGTTTTCATTCTTAATAAATACTAAAAATTGTAAATTTCCCCAAAAATAATCTTCTTAATCTCAAATTCTTCTTTTTCTATTTTCACTAGTGCATGCGCACTCGCTCTTCCTTGGAATACACAATTCCAAGAAGACGTAATCGTCGACGTTCTCGACAACAACAAGAGGCAATCCCTCTCATTTTGGAACCCGAGATTCCAATGGCCGATGATCGACCGATGGCCGAGCAACTTCAAGCTCCCACCGGGGGGTTTGAAAGTGCTATAGTTGTACCACTCATCAATGCTCAAAATTTTGAACTTAAATCCTCCCTCATTAATCTCGTTCAAAATCAAATTTTTCGAGGAGGTAATGATGAGGAGCCTCATGCTCATATTCGTCATTTTGAGAGCATCACTAATAACCAAAGGTACCCGGATGTACCTAACACCACCATCAAACTTCTTCTCTTTCCATTTTCTCTTGACGGGGTTGCCAAAACGTGGCTTGACAAAGAACCCCCGAATTCTATTCTTACATGGGATGACTTAGTTTCTAAGTTCATCAACTTTTTCTTTCCACCTTCTAAGACCACCAATCTTCGGAACGAAATTACGAATTTTCGTCAAATTGCTCAAGAATCTTTCTCCGAAGCTTGGGAGCGTTTCAAGGAACTTCTAAGGAAGTGTCCTCATCATGGTTTTTCACTCATGCACCAATTAGACACATTCTATAATTCTTTGAGCTATAATGATCAAGATTCTCTTAATTCCGCTGCCGGTGGCAATTTTCTCTACAAAAGTCCAACCGAAGGACTACAAATCATAGAGAATAAGGCCAAAGTTAGATGTTCACGGAACGCCGTGATGCGAGTGAGTACGAATGCTCCTCCACAAGAAACTACAAGATAAACCCTTACACGCTTGGATCACTACTACACTATACCACAAAAATTTACAGACACTACACTTGATCTATACTTCATACACCATTACTATACACACATATCCGACACGAACACACACACTACACGACAATCGAAACCGAAACCCTCATTACCTTATCAGACGACCTTACCGACACACAATTTGACACAGCTCAATTAAAACTCACTAAACACTAAGATAAAAACAATAAACACACACTTACTAAAGCTACACACAAAAACGACACAAACCACACACAAACCCACCCAACACTACACACATACACTACTTACACGGTAATAACGTCAGCCGATACATACAAGTTACACGATATTAACGACATTGACAACTACACGACCTTGTTTCAAAAATCATAAAACCAATACTTTCCCTCCTTCAAAAAACACTTACTATCGGAATGAGATCATTACCTTTTATCAAAAACCAAACGAAGCCTTTAATGAAGCTTGGGAAACGTTTTAAAGGCTCCTTCGTCAATGTCCTCACCTTGGCTTTTTCGAACTGCACATCTCGATACTTTTTACAATCTCTTTGAATTTCAAACGATCAAGATGCCTTAGGATTTCTTTTTTTGCAACTGGTGGCAATTTCTTAGACAAGTTGCCTCAAGACGGTTTTGCGATTATTGAAAAGCAAGACAAGTTGTTATTCTAGAAGTCGTGCTAATGATGCAAAGATGTGTGTACACGGATGCTCCTTCTTTCTAATTCTTCTCTTCCAATAATTCTCGATATGCAATACAATAGCCGCTTCTCTTGATGAATAAGCATGACTATTCAGTATGAATCTATGTTGATGAAAATGAAAGCTTTAGTTGTTAACTACTCCTGCCCCGTCAAAAGCAGTTGAGGAAGGTGTACCACTTGTGGTAACTATCATAGTTTTTATAATGTGCCAATGACTAGAGGAGGTTATGAGTAACCGGTTTATCATGATAAATTTCCAACAATTTCAACAAACGATCGGTGGTAAATTTTGTTCAAATGGAAATCCGTGGTACCGTTTGCTCTAACTTGGAAAACCAAATGAGACCAACAGGGCTTTTAATAACCCAAACCACATTGCTTCTAGACACTACCAAGGATATAATGCAAAATCAAGGGTATAATGGAATAGAAATGTTAACCAAAACAGTAAAGTTAACCATGGAGCTAAATCGGGATTATCACAACAAAGCTCAGTTATCTACGTAGAGTACACCTGCTCCGGTGCTTACTCTAGGTTTGAGGCCTACACAAAGCAAAATGATCGCTTACTTTGAATATATAATTTGAAAAAAGAATTTGAATGAGTTCAAAAAGGAACAACAAGATTTTCAAAATGAACAAAGAAATTTTCAAAATATGATGCTTAACATGTTTCAAAAGCAAATGGGGAATAACAATACATCAAGTTCAGGAACTTTGCCCAGTAATACCATCACGAACCCAAGGTGTGAAAGCATAGAGCCATTTAACGACTAGAATTGGACTTTCTTACACACCGGTGCCTCCAAGCTCCTATCTCTATGATGTTAATGAACCTTTGACTGAGAAGGAAACCGAGGTGACCAAGGATAAGGTGCTACCGAGTACCAAAGCATACAACTCTGGTTTATCCAAAAAATCTCATGGATCCGTTAGCGGGTGAGGTCCAATTTCTCCTGAGCTTCTTCTGATAAGTTGATAATTCTCATATCAATAAGAGCATTCATAAAGAGACCAAACTTCCATATCCTTCTAGGGTAGAGCATGAAAAGAAAGGTGAAAATGATAAAGTGCAAATCCAAAAGTTTTGGGAAATGTTCAAAAAGATTCATGTGGACATTACTTTAGCGGATGCTTTGATCTTAATGCCTAAATATCAAAAGATGTTAAAAAGCTTGTTGTCAAATAAAGAGAAGTTAAATGAGATGGCTAATACACCGGTGAGTGAAACTTGCTCAGCAATCATTCTCAAAAAGCTTCCCGAAAAGCTTGGGGATCACGGACAGGTTCTCATCCAGTGTAATTTAGTGAGCTTAAATGCAAAGCCTTAGCCGACCTAGTTCTAGTATCAACCTTATGCATTTCCGTTTACACAAAGTTAGGCCTTCATGCATTGCAATCTTTACCGGTGACCTCTAGAACTAGCAAATTGCTCTCTTTGTGTTCCTAAAGGAATTGCTAGAGATGTTCTTGGTCCCGGTGGGGGGATTTTAATTTCCCGGCCTGATTTTGTTGTTGTAGACTTTGAGTGTAGATTGCGAGTACCTTTGATACTTTGTAGGCCCTTTTCTTAAGGACCGCACGGGTCTTAATTGATGTCCATGGGGAAGAGCTAGTGATAAGGGATGGTATGGAAAGAATAGTTTTTTTTAAAAGGAATGGTTAGTCAAGACAAAAGAGTCAATCCACTTGATGGACTTTTATATGGACCGTGTCAAGATGTTTGTGAACCTAAGGTGTAATGCTGAATTCTCCTCAATTCACCTATTGGTTGAAGAGTTTGAATCTCTTTGGGAGATATTATTAGAAAATGGAAGAGGTTAAGGGATATTTCTGACCCAGCCGATAGAAGTAAGGCTTGTTTTAATATCATGAACCAAGAAGGAGTTATTCTTATCACCTTAAAAAAGCTTTCCATAGTGCAATTTCACACATCTTTCAAACAATAATCTTTGAGGACTCTTTCAAAAATGGGGGATGAGGATCTTTATCTTTGTTCAACAAAGAATTAGACAAAGAAGATCTCTTTCAATCCCAAGAGAGTCTCAAAATTGGGAAAAAGAGTGTGATTTTTCTATTCTTCATTCATTTTGATGGAAGTGAAATGATTCTTGAGGAAAAATAGACGAGTTATTAAAACATGATGAGTCTTTAAACTTGAATTTAAATGATGAGGATGGTGATATAATTTTCTTGGAAAAATTACTTGAAGATGAGAATTTCTTTGAAATGAATGATAAAAAGGTTGAATTTTTGGAAAGAAAGACTAAAGAGGATTTTGAAACAAAGATGAACCTATGGAAAAGAAAGAGTTACAAGTTTTTCATCGAATTGAATACTTACCATTTGGTGAAATACCTCTTTTGTGCGGGGGAGAAGTGATTATGTGTTTTATGAGGATTTTAGCCTCGTGGATATGTTATTCCCCGTGAACGTTCAGGGAAAGAATTAGGACCCCTGGGATAATTTTCATGAGATATCTTTGAAAAGATGACAAGTTTCAAAAGAGTTAGTTCCATCTAAAGCTCTTTTGATTCTTGATGTTTTTGACCACTCACCCACCATAATGGACTTTTCATGTTACCAAGCATTTTTGGTTTACATTTTTTCTCTTGTGAAATCTTTTCTAAAAGTTTGTTGAACCCGGAGGAATCAAAATGCTTCGGTATATCTTTCATCCTAGTTGGGGAGTTTCACCTATTAGATTTTTCTTCCCATTGCTATTATCACCATTAAAACCTTGTTTGGGGAAAGAGTCAAGCGAAAGGGGAATCTATTAATAACAGCGCTTCGTGGGAGGCACCCATGCTTATTTTTTTCATTTTCTTTCTATTTTATTTTCTTCCCCGGGATAAGATCAATATCGGGGCGAGTATAGATTGTACTCGGTTAACAAAAACTAAGCGTTTTTAAGAGATGTTTTTTTTAAGCTAAACAATGTAAAAAAAAAGAGGAGGAGGAAGCTGTCTCTTTCGTCTCTTGTTGGTTGTTTGTGATTTTTGTCTAGGTTTTTCGGATTTTAGAAGATTCATGGTTCAAATTTGTGGAAGGACAAAGCAATTCCCATAATTTCCATTGATGGTCTCCAATCTTCTCTTCATAAAATGGGAAATCTCTTATCCTTGTCTTTATCGAACTAACATCTATGCTTTGGGACATGGCCATAGAAATTTTTGTTAAAGATTCCTCTTACCTTTATTTTGAAAACTTTGAGGACAAAGTTTCATTTTAGTTTGAGGGAGAAGGATAATCTTCGATATGACTTGCACTTCAGCAACTTGTTTGAATAATTTTTGAATTACCCTTTTTGTTGGAAAATAGTGAAAATTTTAATTTTTTTGTTACAAGAAAAAGCTCAAAAGAAGCTTAGTTTTGAGAAATAAAACACCACATTTTGTGTCCGTTTTGGGTGTGAAATAGGAGTTAATTTTGCTTGACCGGGTTGAAAATGCCCTAGCTAGTTCTTTTACCTACTATTTTGTGGGCCAAGTTTCACATAATCCAATTGCTTTGGATTTTAAAATGTGATGAGCAATGACATGAGTGTATTTAAATATAAGTGTTTTTTCTTAAGCAAGGTTTATTTGGAAAACTAAAGCTTATATGAATGTATTTGTGTCTTTTTTTTACTACCATAAGCTCTTAACATTTATTATACGTGCTTTTTTAATTTAGCTTAGCCAACCAATGTCTTTAGAAAAAGTCAATACATTTTGAAAGAATTCATTTTATTATTGTAAGTAAGATTTTTGGTTTCAAATTTATAAGTTGGATTTTCTTAGAAGTGGCATTTTTCCATTCATCAAAAATATAATTATAAAATGATGCAAATGAAGCATTTCTAATGCTAAAGCATTATTTTTCGTGCCCAATGAATCATTGCAAAATAGAATAATAAAGCTGTATATAGTTTGTTAGTTGGGTATCCATGTTGAAATTTGAGAGAAAGACTCGGATGGTGGTCGAATCTAAGGATATAAAACTTTGTACGTGGACATACAGGTTCGTAAGGCATTCATTCACTAGGGAGCCGCGGCCTTGGTGATGATTGCATAACTAAGGGAATTTTGGTATTCTAGGCTTTGTAGGAAAAAGGTGTTGTCGCGATAACCCACAAACGTTAGCAGCGGAGTGGGGGTTCGAACTAAGAACACCGGTTGTTGATGCGATACTCCTAATAATTTTTTTTTCGGGGAGAAAGGCCTATGTAGGGGTTCGAAAACTAAAACTCAACTTTCCTATTGCAAAGTAAAAAAATAATTATAGTTTATGGAAAAATAAAAGAATGGTTAAACAAAATTTCATTTTTCTCTAAATCAATTTTGTTTCCTTAATCTCTATTAGCTTGGAGTCGTGGTTTACTCTATGTTATTAACATTTGAGCTCACAAGGATTTATTTGTAAAGCTTATGATGGAATTTCAACTATGAAGATAAATTGATCTATGGTTGAGTTAAAAAAGAGTGCACACATCATTAATCATTTATTTATTTCTCGGGAGTGAAATGTTCACAAGTTGTAAGTATTAATAAGACGTTAATCATTTGGACTTATATTGACAATGATCTTGTTTAATAGCTTTGTTTAGTCTAGTGAAAAAGTCTAAGGATGACGAATTTTCCTCTTTTTGTGTCTATAATCGGGAGGAGACCTATTTCGTTGTGCCTAAAAAGTTGCAGAGAGTTGCGATGATTGCCATTAATGTGTTTCCAAGAAATTAAATGTTGAGAAAAGCTTAAGTTGTTTTAAAAAAGGTGATTCATAAAAGGTTTTAACAAGGGCATTTTGGAAACTTGTTAGTTTACAAAGTGTACACTTGATAACATTGCGTGAGGACACGGCAATCCTTTAGTTTGGGGAATTTTGATAAATGCTTAATTGTATATTAAATTTACCCGGGATTTTGCCAAATAAAAGCCAAAATAATGCCAAAAGAATAGAAAAATGTGTGCTTTTGTGTCTATTGTGCAGGAAAGGATTGAAAAGACAAAAAAGAAGCAAAAACAGTCAAAAACCGACAAGGAACGAAAGAGACAAGACAAGAGCAAAGAAGCAGTCAAAGATCAAAGCCGGATCAGCCCGACACAGCAAGAAAGGCAGTCAAAGGTCAAAATAATGAAGTCAAGGACTTAAAGTGACAAGTGTTCAAAGTTTCAAAGGCTATTTAGAAGTTTGGAGTTCAAGGACCAAAATTGCCAAAAGATAAAAGTGCTTTATAAAAGAGAAAAAGGAAGCAAAGAACCACAAGGGCCAATGCTGTCAAAATAGAAACTTACTTTTACACTAGAAAAGGGAGAAGCAATCGCAGGGACCATTTATGTCATTTCTCCATACTTTTAAACAGAATACGCGTTTTTGTAACAAACTCTAACCGCCCAAACGGTTTTTCCCGCCTTTTCTCCCACAAACCCATTTCGCCAAAAATCCTAACCCCGCTCCTATATAACTCTCGAACTCGTTCACAACCCACTCCCCAATCATAAACGACCACGTGTCAATCCCTAATTGGAAGGAACACCTCACAAAATTCATCAAACGGCTACAAATGATCCAAAAATGATCAACGATTGAGATTAAATGGAAGTTTCAAGAATCTCTCACTCCTCTTCTTCATTTCTCTATAAATAGAAGCATAGGGCTCATTTTTCTGTTGTTGTTTTTGTTTTAAATTTTCACTTTGTATTTTCTCGTTTTAGCAATTTACTTTCAAAATTTTCAGCAATTTTTCATTTAAGCACTTTATCTCTTTCTTTTACACTTGTTACTTAATTGTCGTGTGTAATAACCATTTAGTTTACAATGTTCCTTATATTTTGATTTCATTTTAGCAATTTTATTTAAATTAGCTCTAAATAGTATCTGAGTTAATTACTCTAAATAGCTAAATTTAGTTACAATTCTGTTTTTTAGACATACATTTACTCTATTTGAATCATTTTGGAATCAAAAGCATGATCACTTAAGGTTTTTGAGTTCGATTTTTTGGAAAGCTACAAGGGAGATATTAAGCTTTTAAATGATTATTCAATGGTTGAGAGGTTGGATAGCCATTTGTAAAAACACTTAAGTTTCTACATTTTTGGATATCTTAAGTGTGAAAGATTCTGCCCAAATCTAAGGTTTTCATTTCTCTCAATTCCATTTTTTGCCATTTACATAAGCTTAATTTTTTTCTTTTTGACTTATTTTTAGTATTTGTTTATTGCTTTATTTCTTTGTGCTTAATCATGTTTGCATTTAGCTTTAGGACAGGCTTATAGTTGTCATTTGTTTTAAGTTTCTTATGTTAAAAAACTCATCTAGATTTCATTCTTGCATTTTCTGTCATAAATAAGTAATTAAAATGCTAGTAGAGGGGAAATAGTCTTATTGCTTCTATATAGGTGTAGGTTTAAGATTCAATAGCTTAAGTAGGTGAGTTTTAGAGAGAGTAGCTAAAAAGTTTTGGCTTAATTAGTTTTTAAATCAGCTTTTGAGCTCACTTTGGTTTTGACAGTTACTATAAGGTAGTGTTTGGCATTAGATGTATTTGACTCTTTAAGTCAAAGTGTTTCTATCAAAGCTTTTCATTCAGCTGAGTTTAGTCATATAATAAGGTTTTATAAAGGTTTTAAGAGTTACATTGTTGAATTGCAAAACTTAGAGTTTAAAAAACCTTGTGCCCAGCACTACAGGGCATTTAGATTGTGGATTATTTTTTAGTATAAAGAGATTTAAAGCTTTTTAGAGTTTAAAGTTGTTAAAGCAAGTCTTAGATACATACATGTAGTTGGTTAAATAAGTTTTCATTGAAAAAGTTGAGCCTGCACTTGTACTTTAGGTCAATTGCACCAGCAACAACAGTATTAACTGTTGTTGCTACTCAATTTTCTCATTGTCTTTGAGCATTCAAAAATAGATACTAGACTTTAGAATTTAGCATAATTTTAGAATTCATTAGTTATACTTTTTCATCATTTAGTTTTCAATTTTAAGCATTTACTCTAGCTTAATTTTCTGTCAAAAGTAGCTTATCAGCATTTTTGGATTTCAGCTATTTGCAAATTTTGAATTCTCAGTTTTAGTTGTAAATTTGAAAAAGTCTTTTACCTAGGTTAATTCAAGATAAGTAAAATAGCTCATTGTTAGAATTTCAGCTTTTGAGGCCTAAAAATAAGAAGTTTAGCTTAATAGGAAAAGCTTATCTCAGGTTTAGCTTAAAACTTTGCATTTTTAAGTTCAATTTTCTTGTAATCTTTGTTAATTCCTAGCTTATTTCTTTTTAAACATCCCTAGTACACATTTTAAGCATCAAGCAGCATCTTTTGTTTTTCATTTTCATCTAATAATAAGCTCAATATAAGCCAAAATCTAAAAAGCTTACTAAAAGCTTAGTTACTGTAACAGTTAGAAGATTTCTTATTTTCAAGCTTATCCTGTTGTTAAAAGCCCAAAGTGTCTTTGTTAAAGTTGTTAGGAATAAGCTAGTCTATATAGTTGTAGTTTTTAAGTTTTTTCTGAATCTCACTTTTTAATAACGCCAAAAATAAGCTGGAATGTTAGGTTTTATTCTTCATCTTAATAGTTCAAGGTTAGCCGTTTTAACTAGAGTGTAAATTTCCCATATTTTGCCCGCTTACCCTGTTCTTTCCTTTTTAGCATTTCCTACCCTGTCTTTCTTAGGAAAATAAAATAGAATTTAATTTTTAGAAATTAGTTTTATAAAATTAGGTTAAAAGTTTTAATTGATAAAATTAGGTTTCAATTAGGTTATAAAATTTAGGGCTTTTTGTGCTAATTGATTTCTGCACCTTTGAAGTTTATAAAAACTATTTTTCCTCATTTTTCCAGTTAAATTTGTATTTTCTAGGAATTAAAATAGATTTTAGTTAATTCCTTTTTCTTAGAAAAATCATAAAAAATAGAAAAATAGTTGAAAAATTAAAATTCTTTTTGCAATAATTTTCTTTTTAAATCTAGTATTTTTGAAAAATAAAAGTAAAATTTTAGTGATAATTTTTAGAAAAAGTTTATTTTTGATTAATTCATTAAACTTTAGAAATTCATAAAAAATTCAAAAATAGATAAAAAATTCCAATTCTTTTTCCTAAAATTTTCTTTTTAAATTTGTGATTTTTAGGTATAAAATTGTTAAAAGTAGTGCCTTAGATTTTAAATTTCATTTTTAGCTCGCGTTTTTACTTTCCGTGCATTTAAAATTTCGTGCTATTTCATTGTTTTTAGTTTGTGCTATTATATTTGTAGAATAATCAAAAGTTCGAAAATCCTTTATCATTCTAAACTCGAATCCGAATTATTCTAAAATTCTCAATTCACGATTTCGTTGGGACACGACCCGAGGAAAAGTACTTCCCGGATAAAAATATACAAATTGTGTTTTCTTTAGTGAGATTTTTACCTTATATTTCTCTTGTTTGAGAAGTATTTTGGAAAGAAATTCTTACGGGATTAATACTATAAGTGTATATAAATTTGCTTCAACCACTAGGTTTACAAAGCTCATTGTTAAATACATACTATCTTAGAACGACCAAATCTCCAAGAGATCCCTATCTTTCAATCATGTCATTAAGCTTGATACAACTCTGGGGAATCTGAAGTTTGCAAACAAGGGAACAAAATATCTTTGGAATGGCTATTCCAGTTGTGATGCTAAATGATGTAATAAAGGTTTCTGCTCACTATTCAGAGTATTTAGCAAAATCTAAAGGATCTGCACCCGTCAAAGCTACAAGCAAAGGCAAAGAATTACTTAGCAAGGAAGGGGTTGAGATTTCTTTCAAGAGAGTTAGTATTCCTAAAAGGAGACGATCAAAGACTGTAGTTGAAGAATTCTGGTAGTCTAAAGAGGTAGCAGAGGATGTAGACTCTAAAGAGATTAATGAAGAACCACCAGTTAGAAGAAGACCAACTAGAGTAGTCATTGGTAGAGAAGTTCGTAATGAATCAGATGATGAAGGACTAGATCACTCAAAGAAGCTAAAACGATTAGAAACATTATCTGAAGCTGCACAATTCCAGTTGAATATAAAGAAAGCTCTAAAAGCTAGCAAAGATGATTTATATATTCAACATCTTCCGCAAAGAGGCTCAGGTGAAGGATCTGGTGTAACTCCAGAGGTTCTTGATGAGCTAACTCATAAAAGAATGAGGGAGCTGGTGTGATATTAGAGGTTCCAAATGAGCCAAATGATTATTCCAGCAGCTCAAGTTCTGATTTAGAATTCACAGTTGAAGACATTTCAAGTGGCGAGGCTGAAGTCACTAAGAAAGATGATGAGGTTAAGAAAGTAGAAGCTGAGAAGGACATTGATGACCATGTGACAAAAGAATAGGTTGCAGAGAAACAGGCAGGTGAAGAAGAACAAGGTGATGTTTAAGGATATGATGGACAAGCTGGTGATGCTCAAGCTGATGTTCATAAGTCTGAATCTCTGATTGAAAAGCCTGAAGTAACTCTGATAAGTTCTTATCAGACTTTATCTTCTACGGAGTTCACTAATTAGTTTCTCAATAAGACTGCAGAAGTGACTCTTACTAATGTGTTGAAAGATATGATTGAACCTGAAGTTTAATCAATGGTGGATATTTTGGTCACTCAAGAGAAACCTGCTAAACCAAGACCTCCATTAGTTGACACACCCGTGATACTGATTCCTAATGAAACAACAATTTAACCATCCCAACCACCAACAACATAACAAAAGAGGAGTAAGACTAAGTGAATCCTCTTAAAGTCCAAGAAACCTGAATCACAAGTCGACAGTGGTGAGCTTGAAAGCAGAGTCACCAAACTTGAAAAGAAGGTTCATGCAATGTCTAGTTTCAATCTTCCTGAGGCAATTGATAAGTCTGTGAAAGCTCACTTGATGAATGTTCTACCAAAAGATGTTCCAGATTTTGGTAAAATCAAAATGGAGAAAGTAGCCAAGAAAATCATGCCAAAGTACTCATCAATACCATTTGATCAAGCAGCTCTTGATGAATTTGAGGAAAAGGACAAGTTGTTTCAAATGATGAGCAAATCCAGATCTTACAATAAGCATCCTGCACATAAAGCTTTGTATGATGCCCCTGCACTATCACTAAGTGTAGATGAAGATGACATGGAGAAATAGCTCATACAATAACCTTCTTATAAGAAGAGACGTTGAGACGATCATGATTAAGAACCTCTATTAGATGCTAAAAAGAAGAGAAAAAGAAAGGATTCGGATGCACCGGCTTCAAAGAAGAGAAAAGATAAGGGTGAGCCATCCAAGGGTACTAAAGCCCGATCTAGACCACCACCATCAAAGAAAGATGTAGATGCTGATGATCAACCACAAGACGGTGCAATTGATAACTCTGAAATGGCACAAGATGCTGACTTTAATACTGAAGAACATCCACAAGGTGATGCTGCTCCAAGTCAAGATAGATCCAAGTGGTTCAAGAAACCTCCCAAACTGGAAACTCCTAATCTAGAATGGCACAAACACCCAAATGCCGATGTTGGACCAGAGTAGAATTGGTTTCATGAACTTGAGAAAACAGCCAAAGATCCAGGTGAATTTGATGATCTGATGGACTCTACTATTGACTTCTCGAACTTCATTAAGCATCGTCTCTAGAAAGATAAAATAACTAAAGCCGACTTAGAAGGACCAGTCTTCAAACATCTCAAAGGAACCTTCAGAAGTAGTATTGAACTGGAATACCACTTAGAGCAAAGTTACTTGGCCTTCTATGATCAGTTAGATTGGATAAATCCTGAAGGTGACAGATGCCCATATGACTTGAGCAAGCCACTGCCTCTACAAGGTCCTCCAGGTCATCTAACCATTCCTGTAGAATTCTTCTTCAATAATGATCTTGAATATTTGAATAATGGAAACAAGGAAATGAAATATGATGCATCAGTAACAAAGATAAAAGCTGCAAGGTATGATTTGAAATTCATTGAAGACATGATCCTAAAGTTGTGGAGTCCAACAAAAGTGGCATATGACAAGCATGTTGTGTTAGGAATCTGTCACTAGGGACCCAAGCATCAGTTATTCTACAGATCAAGAAATGCATCCAAGTCATGGCATGAAGTCCTCTCACATTTACAAATTCTAAGTGTTGTCAGGTTAACGATAGATAATCAGTTTGGATATGGCTACTTTAAAGAGAGTTGTCAGAAGAGCAGATTTGAAAGAATATTCGTTTAGAGAACCTAATTTCTCCAGACTTCATTTGAATGACATTGAAGACTTGTTTCTACTTTATGTTCAACGAAAGATTCACAACCTCACGGGCGAAGAAATTGTTCATCTGCTAAACGCTCTTTGTATGTTCACCAGAATAATCGTTAGAGGATGTGCAGCTTGGAGTGGAAAGTTACCAAAAGAAGCTCAACATCACCAAGCTACAGACACAATATAAAGGAATCTTAGTCAAGGAACCATACACCATCTTCTATAACCAAGAAGAGTTATCTATCTAAACAAGAGCAAACAAAAGCGACTAATGAGAGCTGATGAGCTATACAAGTTTAGTGACGGTACCCTCCAGATGGTTCTTGATAATCTGCATGACATGCTGCATAACTTCAAGCTGGGTTACAATGATGCAATGCCAAAAAGAAAGTGGTCAGAGAGAGATCAAAAAAGGACTGATGAAATGCTGAGGTTGATTGATGAACTATTGCTGGAAAGACGGATTATGAGGAGCTTGAAGTGTTATGTTGGTGATAGACTAAATGAGACGGACTACAGACTACGAATGTGAAGAATCTAACTTTGTCAGTCTTTGTCTTGCTTAAATTAAGGTCTTGTTTCATACTTTATCTTGGGAATATGTATATATGTAGTGTAGAATAATAAGTATATATGTGTTGAGTATAATTTTTCACGAATTTTTCAATAAATTCAAAATCTTTCAAAAAATGTACTAAACACTATATCCTTCCCTCGTGAATTAAGGGGGAGCATTAGAATGTTCCTAATTAGCATGCAAATAAGATAACATTTTTCTCCCTAGAAAATTAATATTTTAATCAATGTGATTAAAATATATGACTAACAAACTGTGATTTAGTAACTCAAGTACGGCTTCCTCCTTATATGTGCAAAACACTTTCGAATCTTGATGCATATATGAAGGGGGAGCAATTTTAAAAATTAGAAACCATCAGGGTAAAAAAAATTGATTTATATCACAAGCACCTTGATCGATTTTCAAATAGGTTTTATGGCAAGAATAGGAATACCAAAAGACCGACCAAATGATAATGTTCTTAGAGTTATAAGGCGGTTAAGGTTAGGTATTTGTTCTATGATCCAGCCAGAATTAGAGGGATCTACCCAAGGACACTCCACTAGTTAGAGTAGAAGTCCTTAGGTATGATATAAAAAAGGAGTAAAAGTGAGATTGGGAAAAATGTTAGCTAAGGCATGAGTTATCACCGGAACAAACCTAACATGATGATAATGAGGACGCGTTGGTTAACATTGAAGGGGTTGAATAATTAAAAAGAATTGTAAGGATAAAGGGTGTAAAGAAAGAATCCCTACATACACTTAGACATAAACCGGGTCAATACATATGCTATCAGAATCACAAAGTTGATTGCTAGTATTATAGATAGTCATCATGGACCCAGTGATGCAATGTACAACCCTCCCAAGCTACTCAGGCTTCTCTCAAAAGAAGTTTGTTTCATTTCTCATAGAGATTAAACATACTTCTATTGACTTTCTCACTCCGAGTTTGTTGATATTGAAAAGGTGGCAGTCTGCTCCAGCCTTCGATCACTAAAACCAAAACGCACTATTGAGTCTAGAGCCAAAAGATATCATCAATAAATCTTATTAGGACACTATTCCAGATTACACTCGTTGTTCATACATTGTGAACACAAGTGATATATATAAAGAGTCCTACACATTATCCTTTGTGATATTGCCAGAACATTAGAGTGATACTTTTTAGTATTCACAATAATGATGGAAATCCTTCTAGTGCCAACATCAAACAAGCACTACGATAGGTGACTTATGTGATCCTATACGGATTAAATCTGTGACAACTGGATATCGATTTGGTCCAGTATATGAATTGACGGTTATTGGATTTTCAATTAATAAAACTCTCGATGTGTTATAAAACTCTTGATTCTGTAACACATCGATTGATTTTTAAACCGTTTTTCTCTTTAGACCTCTAAGAACTTCATAGTTTTAAGAGGTCGATCTCGTGTCCATGGGCAGCCTTAAAAGGGCATCTGGGCATGGGAAGACTGAACATAAATTGACGACTCAATCGGTGAGATAGTAACTCACTGATTCACTCTTATAGTGTTGTCTGTTGTGAGACATTCCGATAATGAGAACAAGCAAGTAACGATGAATCCGATGCAATCTATGTTAAAGGATCCAATACTTTAAGTTGGAAATCCTGTCAAGGAGGTTCTTCCAAATTGAACCTACCTGATCGCAGGTCGGTCCTAATGAAACCGAAGGTTATCGCTACCTATATTCGACGAATGACACAGCCATATGCGTCCATAAATGTGCTTATTACTAACCATTAATTGCAGGTTATAAAAATGGTAGTGATGCCTTACTCTAGCAGAGTCGAATTCATAGCCACATGCTTATACTCGATCAACAAATATAAAGACATAATGAAAGCTCAAGTACATGTTACTCAAGTCTTTTACTACTCTGATACTCAACGTCTTCCTTGAAGTCATAAAGTGTTCAAGATGATACATTCCAAGGGAGATTGTTCGTTAGCTTTCAAGACGAAGTTAAGTATGAGCATGTTGGTCCAAAAGTCGCAAGATTACAAGAAGATGAAAGATTACATGATGATGAAGAGATGATGTATGACTGATGATCTTAAGAAGCTCAAGATCATAATAAAGTCAAGCATGTTGGAACAAGCTCAAGATCAAAGTTCACTACATATCACACAAGATAAAGAACAAGAATCAAGACTACGAGCAAGGACTGAAGACATTCATAGAATGCTAAGCTTAAGTTTATTGTGAAATGGAGTGACCTCCCTTAGGGGGATATTGTTAGGAATTAAGAAAAGACTCGGTCACTTCCAAATATATAGTTTGTAGCTCATAGTTAAATGTGTATTAATTAAGTAGAGGAAGCGGGTCGACCCATGGATAGTCCATGGATCCAAATGCCCTATCCAACCCTTGTAACTATAAATACCCTCTCCACACATAGAGAGGGTGTTGGTTTTCATTCTATCTTATCCATTTTTTCCTTTCTATCTCTAGAAAACCTTCCAACTCTTTTTCTCTCTCTAGTTCTAACCGAATACGATAAGGTGTGTGGGATTGATATTCTACAGAAGGGTTATGCAGTACATCACTGTGTCCATGATGTCTTGTCTTCAATACCAGAATTCATCTTTGTAAAGATGATGCGTAATTTTTTTAAAATTAATTTAAAAAGTTTCAAATTTATAAAACTCGTCTACCGATGTCTACGCGTACTAACGGGCAGAGAACCCGGTCGTATGTAGTGCAGTAGTTGGTAAATCCAAGGTCATCCCAAGAGCTAAGTTGTATTAGTTTTAATTTGATTAGTGTCACGTTTTGAAAGTGGTTTTGAATTGATTTGAAATTTAACAGGAAAGTAAATTGTGAAAAGTAAAAAGCTAGAAATGATCAGGGAGAAAAGCATGCTAACCTAGTTATTTCATTACTATTGTTATGATGTGTATTTCCTGTGCAATGTCTAAGTATCATTTTATTAGTGGTTCTAATATCAACAGACCCGAATTGGCATTTGAGGTCTGCCCTATACTTCATGCGATCCCGAATCCCTTGCAAGTAAAAAAGGTAGGGCATCCAAGTTGCAGTGTTTAAACCTTAACTATCCTAAAGACTTGTCTATAACCTAGATAGATTATAAACCCTCTCCGAAAGAGTTCCTGTGCTTTTTAAGTGTTTAATATGATATAGGCGGTAATCTGGTAATTTCCTACACTAGGGATAGATGCCAACCTACCCTAGTACCCTGTTAACCCCATATTCAACTAGTCCGCCTAATAACAGAACTAACAGGATCTAAACCACCATCAACACTACCAAAACTCAAGGATCAATGGCAGACTAAAAGGATATCTAATAAAGCGGTAATTAAACAAGAAACAATCAACATAACAATAGTAAATTCATAACTAGGCCAGCACTAAAAGTGCTTAGCCGCTCATGGTAACAACACAGTAAGAATAAATAAAAGGAATCATGGATTGAATCATCATTAGTCTTACAATATACGTTTATGAACGATTAAATACAAAATTAAGTGTAGTGACTTCTCCCTTAGACATCTGGTGGAATTCTTCAGGTTATGGAAGCTTGGTTTACCCCTGGATACTGTGGTGGAAGGGTTGATGTTGAATAAGCCGAATGGGGGCTCTATTTATAAGTATTTAATTTGTTACGACGTAACCATTATGTATGTGTTACGCCGTAACCGTGTTGATGTATACTTCCATACTCCAGGCTCAAATTGTGTGACGGCTTAACTCTAACATTGATGTTACGCCTTAACAATGACTAGGATAAGTCATCCTTCCTTAACGATGCAAGTTACGACGTAAGCATGATGGAGCATTTACGCCGTAACTTAAGTGCTAACTCAATCCTTCATTAATCTTGATTACGGCGTAGCTCCTGCAGGGAGGTTACGCCGTAACTGGCCTTGAGTTTCTTCCTTTGCTCATTTTCCACGTCCAAATCCTGTGTCTCTTGCTCTAATGCTTATTTTCTTCCTGTAAACTAAATATAAAGTGATTAAGTAGCATTTCCAGGCATTTATACAATAATTACAAGCATTTTGATAGGGGTTTTTATACTAAAAGGTATTAACTGTTTGATGTTATCAAATATCCCCCACTTGACTTCTACTTGCCCTCAAGTAGAACTGTTAGAATAAATTATAAAAAGATTTTCCTAATTTAACTCAGAGAAATGAATTCATAATTTACTTATGCTAGATACCATCAAAGCCGAACACCTCACGAAAAGGGGATCAAAATCACTCAACTCTCATACTAGTCCAAGTGTTTCATTTTCGGAGTGATCTCTCAACTGCACTATCATAGCATGTATTCTATCATAGGCTTGGAAAGTATACAAATCTGCACCAGTTAGAATTAGGGTTTAAACAACTCTTAAAGGCAACATGGGTGACACACTGGTTTAAACAGGTGGTTGATTCTTTCCGATACCACTGATCCAGAAAAGGTAACAAAACCATACATGCTTGGCCAAATCTATGGACGAGACACATGTGATTGCTCTTTCCTTAACTCGAGCAGGATAAAGGTCAGAATTATTTGCAAAGGGTAGGATAAGATATGGGATACACATTTAATTGGTGTTAAACAAAATACACAAATAAATAGTCTAAAATAATCTAAGGCTGTCATAACCGGCTACTGTCCATCTATAAGTCTAAGTATCCAAATATAAGAATCTGATCCAAAATAATGGGCTACTAGCCCAACCTTCATAATCATAAAAATGGCTTATAGTTGCACCATCTTTATATCTTGAGAACACATATGGCTTATAGTTGCACCATCTTCATATTTTTAACAACTTGTTGGTTTTATAACAGGTAACCAATATGCATATGCTACAGAGTTTTATATTTTTCTCTTTTTCTTTATTACCCCTGTAGCATATGGTAAATACAATGCACATATCCCCCACTTGAGATGAACAATATCGAAAGTGATGATACATGGGGTCTTTATAGATCAACAATGATAGGTCTTCCACGAACGCAAAAAAAAATTCGAACCCATTTCCTCAAACCATGGACTTAAGTAGCTAGAGATTTAAACACAAAGAAAATATAGACTGCAGGGTTGGCTAAGGCGAAGTAGTGTAACAAAACATTAACGTAAAGGGTTCAAACAAGGATTGGCTCAACAAGGTGATCTAGGGGTATCTTGCACTAAAAGTGAGTGCAACAAGGGGTTTTACACAGGAGGTCGACAAGTCAGTGTAACAAGTCGATAGACACACACATATAGGCTGATTGAGCCTTATCCGGATGTGTTTTATAGATCATATCCAAATCTTGCTGTTGTGGTTACGAAAGTCATTACTTCTATCATTGGCCAAAACAAACTGCGTTCTTATTTGGAAGGCAGATTCTTAACGAAAGCTTAATTGCAAATGAAATTTTGCGTGTGGCTAAGCTTTTGAGGATCTCAAACTCCTCCTCTTTAAAGTTGACTTTGAAAAGGCGTTTGATAGCGTTTGTTGGAGTTTTTTCTAGACGTCATGAGGCAAATGGGATTTGGGTATAAATGGCTTGCTTGGATTAAATCATGCCTCTCTTCGGCTTCGATCTCCATTCTTGTCAATGGTTCCCCTTCCAAGGAGTTCAAAATGGAAAAAGGCCTTAGACAAGGAGACTCGCTCTCTCATTTTCTTTTTCTACTCATTGTTGAGGCCTTCCAAATCTCCATTTTTGAAGCGTGTAACAAAGGTTTATATAAATATATCTTCTTAGCAGAGGGTAATGATAACCTCTCCCTTCTTCAATATGCCAACGATGCGTTGTTCTTTGGAAAATGGTCTAGATCTAAAGCAAATACCCTTATTCTTATTCTCAAATGCTTTGAGGAGGCTTCTAGTCTTAAAGTTAATTTGGCTAAAAGTAGAATTTTTAGAGTGATGGTCGGTATGAAGGAAGTTGAAACAGTATCCATGTCGCTCGGTTGCTTACATGATTCCATTCTGTTTATGTATCTTAGGCTTCCTGTTAGGAGAAGAATGAACTTGTGTGATAGGTGAAGTGTAGTTGTTGAGCGTTTAAGAGCTCGATTGTTCGTATGGAAGGAAAAATATCCATTTCTTCAGGGGTCCGCCTTACTTCTTATCCACTCACCTTCGCAGGGAAGCATCCTTCTTTATTATCTATCCCTATTTAGGGCTCTGTTAAGATTATTAATATCATAGAGTCCATCCGTGCTCGTTTCTTCTAGGGGTTCAAAGAGAATGAGAAAGGTATAAGTTGGGTCAAATGGAATAGTGTTCTCCCTAGTCGTAAGTTGGGAGGTCTTGGGGTGGGTAGTCTCCAAGCTAAGAATCTCAAGCTTCTTGGCTAATGGAAATGGAGATTTCTAACAAAAAAAGACGCCTCATGAAGGAAAGTGATTAATGGCTTTTATGGTATTGATGGCGGATTTGTTTCTGGCTCATCACATGGCGTTTGGTGCGAGTGTTTTTCAATGTGGTGTTTGGGCGATTTGGAAGTGGAGAAACAAGGTTATTCATGCCTCGATTGGCTCGCGTAATAAAGTGTTAGAAGAGGATGTTTTTCCTTCCATTCAAAGATTAGCAAAGTCATGGATCTCGGCCCGTTGCAAGTCCCTTCCGTGCAACTGGGATCGTTGGATCACATTTCCTAATTCTCTTTTAGATTTGTTCTAGCCTGCTAGTGTTTTGTTTGCTTTCTTTAGCCACCTCTTTTGGCCTTCTTTTTTGGTTTCTTGCTGGCTTTGCCCCTTTTTTATCTCTTTTTTGGTTTCCTTCTCAAGCGTTTTTATAAAATCTAGCTTTCAAAAAAACTCACTAATGTGAATAAGGGTAATAGTGCGCTCGGCAAAGATCTATTTTAGTTCAGTAAGAAAAACATGTCAAAAATTTTAAAATTGGCATAATTTTTCAAAGAAAGCTAGAAAGTCAAAGGCAAATATAGGTCAAGTGGTAATTCTACTCCCACCCCCACTTGGGTTGTACAATGTACCTATTGTACATTTAAGGAAATGAAATTCAAAAATAAGAGTAGAATTAGAACGAGAGACTCCCTTGAGCATTGCTCTATTCTTTGAACATTGATGGCAAGAGCTGAACTCTTGACAAGCGAATCCTAAGCAAACTCGTATCCCTTAAAATCACTAAACAAACTACATGCATTAAACGTTCAAAATAAAATTATACAGTAAAACCTAACTCACTTTCGTAGGAATCACGGTTGCATTTAGCATATCCAACAAGCCTTTAAACCACTTAGTGGCCCAAGTGGACGAGTGAAAGTCTCGTGGGTTTCTAGAGACGTACCTACAAAGTTCATGTAATTTTAACGGTTTTGTAAAGTTTCTGATAATCGAATTAAGGTTTTAAGAGGAATTTAAGCGTAACAAGTGTTGGGTTACGCCGTAATATCGTAAAAAAATAATTTAAATTTTTTTAGTTATAATTAGTTACGGCGTAACCATATAGAGGGTTATGCCGTAACCATGTTTGTTACAGCGTAACAGAATTACGCCCGCCAGAAATATATTTACCACATGAATACGAGTTGATGAGACCTCGAATTCCATTTCCTTGCTCTCAGAACCTGCAAAACTAAGTAAGAAACATACAAACTAACTAATATGCAGAAAATTAAATGAATTCTATTAATAAAAGACGAGTTGTCTCCCGACAAAAACTTTTGTTTATCTAAACGAGTCTTTATGATTGACTTAGATTGCTCTATGTTTTTGGCAAGAAAGGTTTTTTACAGCATTAACATCTCCCCGTATACTTCTTTAAATCTATGCCCATTATTTGAAATACTCTTATTCTTACACACACCTCTTACCGTTCCATAGGAAATTACTTGTTAACAGTAGTAAGGCAGTAACCATTTTGTTCTTTCAATTTTCCAAGGAAGAGTTTTAACCTTAAATTAAAAACTAGAACTTCTTCTCCTTTATGAAACTCTTTATCCATAATCTTGGCATCATGCCATCGCTTCATCCTTTCTTTGTATGCATGGGAAAGCTCATAGGTTTCATTTCTCAATTCTACTAATTTGTTTAATTGTAAGTACCTATGTTTTCCTGCGGTATCTAAATCAAGATTTATGTTCTTTAAAGCCCAATATGCTTTATGCTCTATTTCAATCGGAAGGTGGCACGCTTCTCCATATACAATTCTAAATGGAGTACTTCAAATTGGTGACTTATAGGCGGTCCTTAATTCCTAAAGTGCGTCATCGAGTTTATCCACCCATTACTTTCTATTTCCATTCACAGTTCTTTCCAAGATGTGTTTAATGGCACGATTAGTGTTTTCCAGTTTGGGACACTTGTGTATAGGGTGATAAAGGGGTAGCTAAGCCATAAGGGTCATACATATTTCTTCAATGTTTTTCAAGAAGTGAATTGCCAGAAGGTTTGTCCCTCGATCACTTATTAGTGCTTTTGGGACCCCGAATCTTGAAAACACTTTTCGAAGGAACTTAACTACTACCCGGGCGTCGTTAGTTGGTAATGCTTCTGCCTCAACCCATTTTGAAACATAATCGATTGCTACGGGAATATATTTGTTATTCGTGACGACGGAAAGGGTCCCATGAAATCAATACCCTAAATATCAAAGACTTCGCTACGAGAATGTTACTTAAGGGCATTTGATGTGACAACTGTGATTTAATCAGGTTAGTGATACCTTTAGAAATGGCAAAGAGTTCATTTTATATGTTTAAGTGTTGTGCTATGTGATTTTATATGTGCTAAGTGAGTTAAGTATGTTCATGATATCATTTTGAGGGTTTGGGATCATTTTGAGTATGGTTGTGTTGGGTAATGAGTATTCCATTTGTTCACGTTTAGTGATAATGGAAAGGAGTGACGTATTGCATGTAATGCTACGTCAATAGTTGGATGATTAAGTGTTAAGCGTTTATGGGAAATGTGGCATTTTAGAAATGAAATAGGTGAGTGAAATATAGAAGTTTGTAGCAAACCTTCTAAAAATAGAAAGTGGTTTGGTAAAATAA
The DNA here is from genome assembly GCA_026074375.1 of Tanacetum coccineum. Lineage (NCBI taxonomy): Eukaryota > Viridiplantae > Streptophyta > Magnoliopsida > Asterales > Asteraceae > Tanacetum > Tanacetum coccineum. The sequence goes on along the minus strand of BQNB010021146.1, from coordinate 35,655 downwards.
AAGTTATTTATAGAAAGTTTAGTAAGTAGCGTTTAAGTAAAAAGGTTTAATCAAACTAGCTTAGATTTTTATAAAAACTTTAGGTCGATGCAGTAAATGTGTTAATTAATATTAAAAAAAAATAAAACATAAAAATATATATTTATTTAAGGGGGACGATCGGTGTTAAAACAAAAAGTAAAGATTGGAGTTTTTAATTTTTTATCACAATTGCAAATAGAAAGGCGGATAAAGGGGTTAACTTAGAGTTATATCCACAAACCTAGCTCATAATCCCTTCCTCCCCTCCCCTTGTGTCATCGAACTCAGCCCCCAAAACCCTAAGAAGAATCGATTTTCATTGCTAGATCCAAGAGTCAATCAAGAGTGTTGTTTAGGTGCTAATCATTAAGGTAAGTGTGTTCCTCCTAGTTTACACTAATGATGCATGTACACCATTATGATGGTGGACTCTGAGGGTTTCATAAAATACAGAATATTAATGATATTTAATGATGCTAGAGCGATTAGGGCTTGATTAGGGTCATGTTCATGCAATTGGTTAGGTTAGATTTGCGTTAAAACTCGATTTAGGGTTGAGCAGAATTTTATGTCGTGTTCAACGACTGATATCTAGATGATAAAAACGTGTATTGATATGTATCTTGAGTCTATGAATAATCCAAAAGAGTCTACTTTCTAGAAAATTCTGCCTGAACGGTTTTTAGATGGGAAGGCTTAAATAAGTGTGCACAAAGTGGTCAAAAAGTAAATACAGGTCAGAAATTAGGGAATGTATGTGAGGGTTGGAACCACTAATAAAGTAGAATTAAGCTTCATTACTTTTACTAGTAGTTAAGTCCCTAATCGTATATAAAGAAACCCCAGAAGGATAGCTTCTAATTTTATGTCTAAGTATAGTTAATAAGTCCAAACTTTTTAGTGCGCGTGCATGTCTGAATTTGGAGTGTTTTGAAGTCTAATTTTCTTAGGAGTACTTGTGCATATAAATGGCTTTTGGGAATTAAATGGTAGTTAGAGAACACATAAAGGAACATAGATGATTTTTGGTATAATTTATAAAGGTCATCAAGTAAGGTTTTTAAGTTAGTCAAGACACACTAAAATTCTGCCACTTTGAATTAAAATCGTAGTTAACTAATGTAACGTTTAAATGAGGAGGTTAAGGTTGGCTTCGGTATCGGGGTCGACCCATGATGGCTTAATCTAACCCTTATAAATCTATCATATGAGTGCTACAGGGACTTGAGCTTTTAGCTTGGTCGCGTGTAACACGTTTGTGTTTGTATTGTGTAGCTTGTGTTGATATTGTTTGGAAGCTGCTTGTGCATAGATGAGTTTTATAGCCCTTCTTTTCTTATGATTTATTAGGGTGGAAATGAAGCAAAGTGTTTGGAAATGTTTTGATTACTGTGATAATGTGTTGTCAAAGATGCATGGACTATACATGACTATTGTATGTTGTGTGCTACATGTTTTGTGATATGATATTGAGAATTGCGAACTAAGTCAGGGGGATTACCTGCGGTGTGCTCGGCAAAGATTTATTCTAGTTTAGTAAGAAAAACATGTGAAAAAATTTTAAAATTGGCATAATTTTTCAAAAAAAATTAGAAAATCGAAGGCAAATATAGGTCAAGTGGTAATTCTACTCCCATCCCCCACTTGGTTTGTACAATGTCCCTATTGTACAAGATTAAAAATGTAAATGAAAATAGAAATAAGAACTAAAAAAACTCCCCTCATAAGATTCTTGGACAAGAGGTCCTCAATTCTTCCAAATTCACCATTCATGGGCTAATTATGGCGTAACTGGATCGGTCCAGTTACGCCGTAACTTGATACTGCATTTCCTTCTTGTGGGTAATTACGGCGTAACTGGATCGGCCTAATTACGCCGTAGCCCTTGGTGATTATGGCTTAACTATAAGAGTCAGTTACGTCGTAACTTCATTCTGTGCTCACAATTTTATCAATGCTAAAACACAATGGTCAGCAATGAAACATAAATAAAGAGATAAAACATCCTACAAATTTGAATTATTACAGACATAAGATTTATTTAAAAGCATAAATTGTTTCTTGGTCTAAAAACACTTGAGGAGACACTCCTCGTCCATGTTGTTCCCGAAGTTGTGGGAAGTAGAGGGTCCAGCACCGGGAGTTATAAACACGCCAAACAGATCAGTGAAGGCACCAAAATTTGGAATGTTAAGAACATAAGAATATCGGGCTCCATCATAGCGAGTGTGGTCATGATACCATCAAATATTTAATACTTTTTTGTGGCAAAATGCCCCCTAAAATACCAGCAAATGTTTCACTAACACTCGAAAATGAGATATTTTCTGCAATTTTGTAGTTTTCAGGTGAAATACAGGAAAGTGACAAGAAACAAGGGAAAAGGACTTAAAGTGTAAATTCTGAAGAATGTTACGGCGTAACACCGAAAATGGTTACGTCGTAACATAAATTAATCAAGTACAAAGATCAAGGAAGACTTTATGGCGTAACGTCATATCTAGTTACGCCATAACCTTATATTTGGAAGAAAATCTTATCAAAGTTATCGTTACGGCGTAACACCTTATCTAGTTACACCGTAACCATGAAGATCCACAAATATGGAATAAAGATCACGTACATATGGAAGTTATATGAAGGTTACGGTGTAACACCATATCTGGTTACGCCGTAACAGTTTCGATATCTATAAATAGAGGCCTCATTCAAGCTATTCTTACATCACTTCCTCCACAGCCAATTGGAGAGGCGACAAAGGCTTCCAACCTTTGAAGAATTCCACCTGGAGTCCAAGGGAGATCACACTTTACTTACTTTTTGTATTTAATCGTTTAAAATACGAATCCTGTAAGAATTATGAGTTTTTAATATATGATTTCTTCTATCTCTAACTGTGTTTCTGTTACCATGAGCGGCTAAGCACTTAAAGTGCGTTATGTAATTACTTTTGTTATGATTGTTTCCTATTAAATTATGGTTTCATTAGATATTCCTTAACTATCGTGTAACGAGTAACTTGTATTTATAGTACATGTGGTTTGGACCTAGCTTGCCCCATTAAAAAGTATCTTAATCATATGGGATCCAATGGGTGACTAGGGAGAACACTAACACCTTTTTACCTTTGGTGTAGAAACTGACCGGTCACCGCACTTATCAGTCAATACTTAAAAAGCACAGGAACTCCATCAGAGGGATTAATAATCTTAATATTTTATTAGATATGTTTAGGGAATTGTTAGATGAATACACTGCAACCCTGGATAACCTACCTCATAGATTATATCAGGACTGATTCGGATCGCATTGTAGTATAAGGATGGAATGTATATGCAACAATCAAGTCTATCGACTTTAGAAACCAGTAATTGAAAACACCATAAATTTGACATTGCACGGAATTGTCTTCATATCTCCTATCCTTTTACTTTTAGTTATTTATTTTTATTGTTCTTTTTATTTTAATTTAAATCAACTCAAAAACCATTTTCAAAACATGACACTTCAAATTAAAACTAATTACAACTTAGCTCTTGGGGCGACCTCGGATTTACCATTCTATACTACCCATGATCGGGTTCTCTGCCCGTTAGTGCGTCGTTAGGTAGATCGAGTTTTATAAATTTAAAACTTGATAAAAAAACTTTTAAAAGAAAATACGCCAATCAAGTTTTTGGCGCTGTTGCGGGGAGCTAAAAATAAGTAATAATTTGAATATGTATATAATTTTCCTTTTTGTAAATATATATATGGCAAGTTTATCTTAAAGTTTCAGATATGGAAGATATGAGACATCAACGCGGCTCACCATAGAGCATTACATAGCTTTGATTCCAGATGAAACATTAAAACCAGGCATAGTGAAACGCCAAGATTGCGATGACGTCGAATTTATAGATAAATCAAACTTTATGAGTGAATTAAGAAGTAAACTTTTCGCAGGCACCGATGATGAAGACGCTTACGAACATGTGCGTACGATATTAGAGATTGTAGATCTCTTCCACTTCCCTAGCGTCACCTTACTATGCTATTAGTTATAGTTATTTTCCAATAACAAATCAAGGGACTAGCCTTGAGATGGAAAGTCAGGCTTCCATCAGGTCAATCACAAATGGGATCTCCTTAGAAAAGAATTTATTTAGAGATATTGTAACCCTTTCATAACTTCCAAGAAATTAGAAGAAATCCATAATTTCAAGCAAGAAAGGGACGAAACATTGTATTATGCTTAGGAAAGATACAATGATCTTCTTTACCAATGTCCCCACACGATCTGAACTGTCAACAAAAGTTTCATATCTTCTACACTGGATTAATACATTCCCTACTCGCAAAATTCTTCAACTCTAACGGTTATTTACTCTGATTGACACCAACACAAGCCCTATAACAATACAAGTCATGCAAACCCATTCGCATCACGGTTATTAATGAAACAACCACTAGGGAAAGAATCAACGATGTCCTGGACAACATTCCACGAATGTTTCAAAGGGGAACATTTAACCAAGGAGTGCTCTCTCAAAAAACAGAACGAGGCAATCCAAGCAAAGCAGAAAATGGGAATCCTTAGAAGAAACCCATCACAAATTTTTGCGAAGACACAATTAAAAACAGACCGTTGGATGAAGAAAAGATGAGGAAGATCCTTGAAAACATGGAATCAAACATAAGGGCACTTAAAACTAGAACAAAGAACCGATAGGAAAAAGCTTATCAATTAACCCATAAAGTCCTCACTAATACAGGAGAAAAGGTTAAGGCAATAACGACAATGGGTAAGGAAATCATGAAGGAGTCTGTTCCTCATGACTTACCACCTACACCGTTTCTAGGACATTTGAAGGAACAAATAGAAATCACCTTACAGAACATCGTGAAAATCTCCACATGATGAAATCCTAAGTAAATTCATAATGAGAAGCTCAAGAAGATAAAGGGACATGGATTTCGTTGGTACATTACAAGCAAATGATGTAGAAAGGAGCTGAGGCAATTTCTAGCAACCTACATACATACTTGTACCCAACCTTAAACCAGTAGTGCCACCATGTATACCACTAGGACTAGTCCATGATAAGGATAAAAATAGTAAGGAAAAGAACATGATTAAATATATTCCTTGAAATGATAGTGTAATGCAACCTTAGACCCCGTCAAACTATTCACAATCACACAACCTATCGACGACTATGTAGCACCGGCTACAAATCCCTACGTCTAACAAGCAATTAAACAAATTTGAGGAGGAAATTTCTCATATTACAGAGGTTGTCGAAAAAGAATATGATAACCCTGTTATAAAAACATATGATTGTAAGACCTTCATTTGGAAATTACTACACCAAGTGAAACAATCATTAAGGGAAATGAAATTTCCACAGCAGTATGGTTCTTATTTGTCATTCCCCTACCCAGTAGCAATTCATGATGTTCATTGCTACTCTCACTCACAATTAATCTAGAATGAGGGAAGGAACACCTTATTACATGGCAAATAAGGGTGGAGTCAAGCTCGTGACTCAAACAAAAACAAGCGCTTTATGGGAGGCACCCCATGACTATCTTTCATTCTGCATATTAGTTGGTTTGTATGTTTTCAACTTTGTTTTGCAGGATCCAGGAGCTAAGAGGCATTTATCAAGAACGGCTTGACTCATAATCATGTGGTAACTATTTTTAATCTGCAGAGTATACGGCTAACAACTTAGTTTACGTCCATAACCATTATAGATTATTACTCAACCCTATTTACGGTTACGCCGTAACACTTTAAAAAACTTAAAAATTTTCATACACTTGATTACACGTAACCACAAGTTTACCCGTAACCTCCTTCTGAAATCCTAAAAATTTAAGTTTTAAACATGTCTAAACCTTGTATACGTAAATGGACTTTGTGGGTATGTTCTCTGGAAGCCCTCACGAGACTAAACTCGTCCACTTAGGCCACCAAGTGGTTTAAAAGGCTTGTTGCATATGCTAAATGCAACCGTGATTCCTACGAAAGTGAGTTAGGTTTGTATTTCCTGTACACTTCATAATTCTTGTAGAACGATTTTATTATGCGTTTGAGTTTGTTTCTGTGATGACAGGGGATAAAGAGCTTGCGAGAAGACGAAAATAGTCTAAAGATTTCTGCCAAATTTCAAATTTCAAAGCAAAGCTCAGGGAGTTTCTTGTCTTAATTCTACTCTTTCCTTTTTATTTCATTTCCTTAATGTACAATAGGGACATTGTACAAATCAAGTGGGGGGATGGGAGTAGAATTAATACTTAACGTATGTTTTTGCCTTTATTACAGTATTCATTGAAAATTATGGCCATTTTAAAATTTGACAAATATTTTATTACATAACAGAATTAATCTTTTCTGAATGCACAATACCCCTTTATTATACTTGGTGAATTATGCCTAAAATTTTCGTTTCCATCATATTATTCAAAAATCCACCAAAATATTAAGTGTGCCGATAGTATTGTAGACTTTAAAACTTGGTCTGTACATCATTTCGAGACCTAATTGATTAGCAGGAATAGAATTTCAAGAGGCAAACACTTAGTAAATACCAAAATAGCCTAAATGTGGCGTTTATGACTTGTTACACTGACTTGTCCTGACCTCCCGTGATAAACCACCTTCTGTTGCACTCATTATTAGTGCGATATACCCCTAGATCACACATGTTTAGCCATCTATGATATCACCACAACTCCTAAAATGATTCGTTTAACAACAGCATTTCCCACCTTAGCCCTACCTTGTAGTCATTAATTTCTTGTGTTTGAAATTCTCTGGCACTTAAGTTCATGGTTCGGGGGAATGGGAACGAGAATTATATAATTTTGTGGAAGACCAATCAGTTATGATCTATCAAGACCCCCCTGTACCACCACTTTTGAATTGTTTTATCACACGTGGGGGGACTACGTGTATATCAATGTTGCAGGGGTCAATAAGTAAAGATATAAACCCCTGTAGCATTATTGCATAATTACCATGATAAAAGCGGTTGTAACAAAGAAAGGCCACCCATGTGCTAAAAATGTAAAGATGGTGCAAAATAAAAAATAAAAAATGGAGCTGGTAGCCCATAATTGCACCAAAACATCTCTGTAAAATAAATCTAGTAGCTAATTATTACACCAAGTCATACCGATACTTATGAAGAATGGAGCTAGTAGCCCATTATTGAAGATCAGATTTTCAGACTTTCACTCTTGGACCCATGGATGGACAGTAGCTAGTTACGACAACCAATGATTTTTTTTAACTATTTGTTTTGTGTTTTTATCAACAACCATTAAATGTGTATCCCATGTCTATCCTAACCCTTAATCATCCTTTAAACCTTAATACCCTTGTTGCCTTTGAGAGTTATTTAGACCCTAATTCTAACTGGTGCAGACTTGTGTACTTTCCAAGCTTATGATAGAATACATGCTATGACTGTGCAATTGAGCGATCACCCCGAAAATGAAACACTTAGACTAGTGGAGAGCTGAGTGACTTTTTATCCTCTTTTCGTGAGGTGTTCAGCTTTGTGTTTTCTAGCATAAGAGTTTTATAAATTCATTTTTTGAAGTTATTCTCGAGAAATCTTTTTATGAAATGTTTTAACAGGTTCTACTTAAGGACAAGCAGAAGTCAAGTGGGAGGATATTTGATAACATTAAATATTTAATACTTTTTGGTGGCAAAATACCCCCTAAAATACCTGCAAATGTTTCACTAACACTCGAAAACGAGATATTTTCTGCTATTTTGTAGTTTTCAGGTGAAATACAGGAAAGTGACAAGAAACAAGGGAAAAAGGACTTAAAGTGTAAATTCTGAAGAATGTTACGACGTAACACCAAAAATGGTTACGCCGTAACATAAATTAAGCAAGTACGAAGATCAAGGAAGACTTTACGGCGTAACACCATATCTAGTTACGCCGTAACCCTATATTTGGAAGGAAATCTTGTCAAAGTTATCGTTACGGCGTAACACCTTATCCAGTTACGCCGTAACCATGAAGATCCACAAATATGGAATGAAGATCACGTACATATGGAAGTTATATGAAGGTTACGACGTAACACCATATCTGGTTACGTCGTAACAACTGCTTAATTATGGAATGTCATGTAAGTTGGTTACGGCGTAACATCTTTACTTGTTACGACGTAACTGGTTCGATATCTATAAATAGAGGCCTCATTCAAGCTATTCCCACATCACTTCCTCCACAGCCAATTAGAGAGGTGTAAAAGGCTTCCAAACCTTCAAGATTTTTTCCCCACCAGAGTCCAAGGGAGAATCAAACTTTTACTTACATTTTGTCTTTAATTCGTTCCAAAATACAATCACTGTAAAATTATGAGTTTTCAATATATGATTTATTCTATCTCTTACTGTGTTACCATTACCATGAGCGGCTAAGCACTTAAAGTGCGTTATGTAATTACTTTTGTTATGATTGTTTCCTATTAAATTATGGTTTCATTAGATATTCCTTAACTATCGTGTAACATTAGGTTTTGGTAGTACGGGTGGTTTGGACCTACCTTGCCCCATTAATAGATTATCTTGTCATGATGGGATCTAATGGGTAGGGAGGATCACTAACTCCTTACCTGGTGTAGGAACTAATCAGTCACCGCACTTATCACTCAATACTAAAAAAGCACAGGAACTCTTTCAGAGGAGGTTAATAATCTTAATAGGTTATTAGATATGTTTTGGGAATAGTTGGGATTAATCACTGCAACCTGGATAACCTACCTCCCAGATGATTCGGGACTGATTCAGAATCGCAGGGAGTATAGGATAGACTGTATATGCACATTCAAGTCTATCGACCTTAGAAACCAGTAATGAAACCATAGTTTGACATTGCACAGGAAAATATTTTCATAACAATAGTAATGAAGTAACTAGGTTAGTACGTTTTCTCTCTTGATATCTCCTATCCTTTTACTTTCAGTTATTTATTTTTATTGTTCTTTTAATTTCAATTTAAATCAACTCAAAAACCATTTTCAAAACGTGACACTTCAAATTAAAACTAATTACAACTTAGCTCTTGGGACGACCTCGGATTTACCATTCTATACTACCCACGATCGGGTTCTCTGCCCGTTAGTGCGTCGTTAGGTAGATCGAGTTTCATAAATTTAAAACTTGATAAAAATATATTTTAAAAGAAAATATGCATCAAGTTTTTGGCGCCGTTGCCGGGTAGCTAAAAATTAGAATTAATTTGATTATTTCATTATTTCTCTTCTTTTTCTAAACTCTATATCTGCAGGAACCATGGCTAGAGTAGACGTTGATACTCTCACTATGGAGCAATACTTAGCATTGTCACGAGAAAACCAGGCACCGGGCGTGGTTAAACCCGAAATTAGAGGCAATGTTAATTTCAAAATTAAGAGTCAGTTCATGCGCGAACTGAGGGAAGACACTTTCTCCAGGAACAAAGACGAGGATCCTCACGATCACATTGATCGGGTCCTCAGAATCGTTGGCTTATTTAATATTCCTGGAGTCACTAAAGACGCAGTCATGCTCTGAGTTTTTCCCTTTACTCTTACTGGAGCCGCAAAAAGATGGGTGGACAGACTCGCCCCAGGAACTATCAATACATGGGATCTTCTCAAAAAAGCCTTTATCCAAAGGTACTGCTCACCTTCCATGACCGCAAAGCAGCTTGAAGATATTCACAACTTCAAGCAAGAAGGAGACGAATCATTATACCATGCCTGGGAGCGGTATAATGACCTGCTATACAAGTGCCCTACTCATGACATCAATAGTCATCAAAAGGTAAACATTTTCTATAAGGGTTTGAGCACTATGAACCGTCAATTGCTTGATTCACAGGGACTATCCCTGGGATGAGACCAGCCGAAGCTCTCACAGCAATTCAGACAATGGCTGACCATTCTCAAAAATGGCACGACGGCACAACAAGCAGGAATATCGGGAGCAGTAGTAGCAAGGATGGACTAGCTGCTTTAGTAAACAAGTTGGACAACCTGGGACGAGACATGAAAAAGCTAAAGGAAAGTGTTCATGCAATCCAGGTTGGATGCCAAATTTGCGAAGGACCTCACCTCGACAAAGATTGTCCTCTCAACGAGGAAGTTAAACAAGTGGAAGAGGTCAGATATGGAGAATTTGGACGAACAGCGTCATTTAACGAAAGTAATGGAGGAAAGTTTCATGTAGGACCACCTGGATACTACACTAAGATTGATAATCTTCCACCATATGCTGAAAGGAGGCAAAGCTTAGAAGAAATATTGGCTAAGCATCAAGAGGAATCTGCTCGAACAAGTACTGAAATGGAGGTGTAGATTAAAAAGCTTAAAGAAAATGTCAAGATTAACACGAGGAACCAAGACGCCTCACTTAAAAACTAAGAAACCCAGATCGAGCAATTAACCGAAGAATTCCGTTCCAAGAAGGAAAATTTTGAACAAGCAAAGGTAGTAACTATTGAAAATGAGGGACCCAGTTTTCCTAAGAAACTTAAGAATCTACATGGAATATCCTTCCTCTCCGACTCTCAGGAAGAAAACACCATTGATCAATTACCTATGAAGGAATCCAATCCAGGACATTTCACGCTTCCTTGCACTATCGGTAACTTTAACTTTTATGCTATGGCCGATTTAGGAGCCAGTGTGAATGTTCTACCTAGGAATATTTTCAAATATTTGGGATTAAGAAACCTTAGTGAAATCGAGATGCTAGTGGAAATGGCTGATATGAGAAAAAAAGCACCACTTGGGATAGTTAAAGACATACTTGTAAAAATTGATAAATTCATGTTCCTATCCGACTTTGTAATTCTAGATCAAACCCCCAATTTGACTGTCATTTTAAGAAGACCCTTTTTGGCCACTATCTACGCCCAAATTAGTGTTTTTGAAAAAGAAATATCATTCGGGATAGAAGACGAAAGGGTAACGTTTGACATAAATAGGAATGACCCTAATTTCGTCCCGACGGAGGGAATCTTTATGTTAAACTCAGTTAACACTGACGAACCAATCACTAAAAGATTGAAGATAAGTAATGACATGACTACAACACATTTTTGTAAACTGATTATACAAGAATGTGATAAGGATTTTAAGGCTTGGCCATCCTGTAACCCGTTCAGGAATGAATGTGATGGGGGGCATGAAATTTATGGAATCAATGAGCTCGGTAAAACAAAATATTGGTTCTTCCCTAATAACTACAAAAGGAAGGAAATGAAAGGAGATGGGGTATCATTTCCAAACTTTTTAAGATATGGTAGTTGTCAGGTTAAGGATTCTGTTTGGAGCAAGAGGTATTCAGAATGGTGTAATGAAAATTCTCATGATAAGAAACCTAGGCCTAGAGACTACACTTTCAAAGAGTAGGTGAAGCTTAAGAAAGGGCACCTAGATATAAGTAAATCAGTTAGGAAAGATTTATTTAGATTATGGGTGATTGATAAATCTACTGAGGCATTAGATCCTGATGAAGACCCTTTTGGAAGATGTTTAGATGAATACAATTGGGTATTCCCTAAAGAAATTAAACAACTTGCCGATGAATACGAAATAAAAATTAGAGAAAAAGGGCAAGTTCTTGAAGAAATATGGACAAAATGTAAAAGAGCTCGAAGTAAGGATAAAGATTGGTGGTATGATTACTGGTATGAGGATAAAGAAAAAACGGAATTAGGTAATGAAGATTACAATCCACCAATAGTGCATACAGAAACATTTGAAGTGACCAAATATAAGTTCAACAACGGATGTAGCTTCTTATGTGTTAGTGGCAAAAGTAATGAAACCCTGTCATTGGGAAGAAAAAATGGATCAAGGTTTAGGAAAATGATAATGGAGGAAATGGAAGAAACCCTCAGGGATGATGGAGAGGACTCTGTCGACGAAACGTAGAAGGGGGATGAGTCTAACTTAAAGACTCGTTAATAAACAAAAGTGCTTGTCGGGAGACAACCCGTCTTTTATTTAATAAAATTTCTTTTTTGCATTAGTTGGTTTGCATGTTTCTTACTTTGTTTTGCAGAATCCAGAAGCTAAGAGGCAATTCTCAAGACCGGCTCGACTCATATTTATTTGGTAACCTTGTTGAATTTGCAGCAGTTAAGGCGTAACCACTACAGTTACGACGTAACCACTACAGTTACGACGTAACCCATTTCAAGGTTACGCCGTAACACCTTAAAAACTTAAAAAAAATACCATTAGATTACGACGTAACCAATATGGTTACGCTGTAACCTACTTCTGAAATCTTAAAAAATTAAGTTTTAAACATGTCTAAACCTTGTATACGTAAATGGACTTTGTGGGTATGTTCTCTGGAAGCCCTCATGAGACTAAACTCGTCCACTTGGGTCGCCAAGTGGTTTAAAAGGCTTGTTGCATATGCTACATGCAACCGTGATTCCTACAAAAGTGAGTTAGGTTTATATTTCCTGTACACTTCATAATTCTTGTAGAATGATTTTATGCTTTGGTTTGTTTTTGTGATCACGGGGGATAAAGAGCTTGTGGAACGACGAAAATAAAGATTTCCGCCCAATTCCTAATTTCAAAGCAATGCTCAGGGAGTTTCTTGTCTTAATTCTACTTATTTCTTATTATTTTCATTTCTTTAATGTATAATAGGGACATTTTACAAATCAAGTGGGGGGATGGGAGTAGAATTAATACTTAATGTATGTTTGATTTTCTAGTTTTCTTTGAAAATTATGCCAATTTTAAAATTTTTGACAATTTCTTCTAATCACAACTAGAATTAATCTTGTCGCGAATGCACCATTCACCTTTCATTACTATTTGAGGTGAGATTTAAGCCTACATATTTCCGTTCCATCATAATTACTCGCGATCAAACAAATCCACCAAAAGTATTGAGTGTGCCGACTAGTACATTGTAGCGCGTTTAAAACTTGGCATGTATCACATTCGAGACCTAACTGATTAGCCAGGACATCTATATCTCTAGAGAAGGCAGTACTACTTAGCCATTCTACACAAATAGCCTATATATATGCGTCTTATTAACTTTGTTACACACTCTGACTTTGTCGACCTCCCATTAATAACATACCCTATTTGTCTTGCACTTCCATTATTAGTAGAGCATGATACCCACTGATGATCGACGCCATGGTTGACAGTCACTCCATGTTTTCAACAGAGCTCTAAATGTTTGTTACACCATTTTCATCTTAGGCCTACCATGGTAGTTCTTTATACGAGTTTTCTTTGTGTTGAATTCTCCTTGGCTACACTTAGTCCAGGAGTCAGGGAATGGGAACAGTGTGGTAATATAAGGGAGAATACTATATCTAACTCTTAGCAGTGAAGACCATCATCGAGTTATGAATCTATCAAGACCGCGCTATTACCACCACTTGTCTACAATTGTTTATCTCACGTGGGGGTAAGTAGCGTGCATAACATCTGAATGTTGCATTTGGCATATATATTCAAGTAACTCATAACCCTCTGTATCATTTGCATATGAGAATAATTAAAGAAAGCAACAAGACGGGTCGGCAAGTAAACAAAGCACATCCCATGTTAGCACGAAAAAATGTAACAGGCATGGAGCAAAAAATGTCTAAAAATCAAAAAATGTGGAGCTAGTACAGCTCATAATTTGCGCAACCAAAACATCCATTGTAAGCATGGAGCGGTCATAGATAGCCTATTATTACTAGCCCATATACCATGAAGAGAATGAGATGCTCATTAGAGCCCATTAACATAAAGCGTCGAGTCTTTTCTTTAGACTTTTTGACTCTTAGACCCATGATGGACAGTAGTTAGTCTTTATGAACAACACCTTAGATTACTTCTGTAGACTACATTTAGTTTTATTTTTTACATCGTCAACCATTAAAGTGTGTAATCCGTGTCTATCCTATACCTCTCTAATCAAGCCTTTCAGCAACGCATAATACCCTTGTGCTTCTTTTGACTGAGTGATATATTTAGACCCTTAATTCTAACATATGTGAACTTGTATTCTCTATTCCAAAGACTTAACGATAGCGCGATACATGCTATGCACTATCTGCAAGTAGCAGCGAGTCACGCCCAAAAAGGAAACACTTAGACTAGATGAGGATGATCTGAGTGAACTTTTTATCCTCCTTTTTGTGAGGTGTTTCAGGTTCTTTGACTGTTTTCTAGCATAAGAGTTTTATAAATTCATAGAATTCACTTGAGAGTTATTCTCAGACTATAAATCTATTTTAGATAGACAAAGTTTTAACAAGTTCTACTTGAGGGCAAGGCTAGAAGTCAAAGTTGGCAGGGATACTTGAATAACTTCAAATGCATTTAACGGTTAACTTCTTCTGTGGTAGGCAACTAACCACATCTGAGTGACTTTTTATCCCCTTTTTGTGAGGTGTTCGGCTTTGATGTTTTCTAGCATAAGAGTTTTATAAATTCATTTCTTGAAGTTATTCTCGAGAAATCTTTTTATGAAATGTTTTAACAAGTTCTACTTGAGGGCAAGCAGAAGTCAAGTGGCGGGATATTTGATAACATCAAATATTTAATACTTTTTGGTGGCAAAATACCCTCTAAATACTTGCAAATGTTTCACTAATACTCGAAAACGAGATATTTTCTGCTATTTTGTAGTTTTCAGGTGAAATACAGGAAAGTGAGAAGAAACAAGGGAAAAGGACTTAAAGTGTAAATTTTGAAGAATCTTATGGCGTAACACCAAAAATGGTTACTCCGTAACATAAATTAAGCAAGTACGAAGATCAAAGAAGACTTTACGGCGTAACACCATATCTAGTTACGTCGTAACCCTATATTTGGAAGGAAATCTTGTCAAAGTTATCTTTACAGCGTAACACCTTATCCAGTTACGCCGTAACCATGAAAAACTACAAATATGGAATGAAGATCACGTACATATGGAAGTTATATGAAGGTTACCGTGTAACACCATATCTGGTAACGCCGTAACAGCTGCTTAATTATAGAATGATGTGTAAGTTAGTTACGTCGTAACACCTTTACTGGTTACACCATAACAGGTTCGATATCTATAAATAGAGGCCTCATTTAAGCTATTCCGACATCACTTCCTCCACAACCAATTGGAGAGGCGATAAAGGCTTCTAACCTTCAAAGAATTCCACCTAGAGTCCAAGGCAGATCACACTTTACTTACGTTTTGTATTTAATTGTTCAAAATACGAATCTTGTAAGAATTATGAGTTTTTAATATATGATTTCTTCTATCTCTTACTGTGTTTCTGTTACCATGAGCGGCTAAGCACTTAAAGTGCTGGCCTAGTTATGTAATTACTTTTGTTATGATTGTTTCCTATTAAATTATGGTTTCATTAGATATTCCTTAACTATCGTGTAACATTAGGTTTTGGTAGTAGCGTGGTGGAGTTGTGGTACTCTTTTTTTTTGGTATAGATTTTCTAAAGAAGCTTGCCCCAGGATGTAATATAGATTACAGCACGATCATGAATGTGGATGCCAGATGGTTACTATGAGGGAGGAGATATCACTTTAACTGCCACTAAACACACAGTGTAGACGTCCTAACCGTCACATCTATGTCACGACTATTGTACTCTAATACATTTAAAATAGCACAGAGAACTCCTTTAGAGAGGGGTTATAATCTTATAGTGAGTAGCGATCATATTAGATATGTTTTGGGAATAGTTGAGATTAATCACTACAACCTGGATAACCTTACCTCCCAGATGATTCTGGCTTATCTCGGCAAGCAGGGTTCACTACGATGAGGTATAGGAAGATTGTATATGCACATTCAAGTCTATCGACCTTAGAAACCAGTAATGAAACCATAGTTTGACATTGCACAGAAAATGTTTTCATAACAATAGTAATGAAGTTAACTCGGTTAGAGTATCGTCTAAGTCGTCTGCCTAACTGATGTCATCCTCCTTAATCCTTTTGCTATTTAGTTCTCATTTAGTGATATTCTAATTGTTCTTATCTTAAATGTTTCCCATTTAAATCAACTTCAAAAAACTCTCACGTTTTTAAGCGACGTGATTCCAACTTCATAAATCTACTTAAACTAATTACAACTTAGCTACCATTCTATACTTTTCCACGATTGGGTTCTGTGTATGCCAATACTAGTGCGTCGTTAGGTGGTGTAGATTCAAAATATTATAATTTCAAAGACTTCGATAAAAACATCACTTATGCTCTAAAGAAAAATCCACCTACTCAGGTCAATGTGATGTATGGAGCCTTGTACTAGAGTTTTAGCTCACTGACAAGTGAGCATGTCTACTGCAAGTAATAGAACTCCTACTGTCTCTAAATACCACAACTGTCGAAACTCGTCCCATAAAACTAAGATCATGACTGCTCAGACACTACACACTAACGGTAGAGGATGATGATATTTCCAAACCTCATCGCATCAACTTGAAAAGGTTAGAGTCAATGCACCGTGTATGACTATCATAACATTGGCTCATGCTATTGAGTGAAAGACGTCATGTTAGTAGTTGAGGCGACGCTCACACTATCCTGCTTCATCCGGTCAGCTCTCCAGCTTTCTAAGCCGCTGCGCAGAATCCTCGATCTTCACTTTTATCAAGTCATATCACGTACAACTAACTCTCTATAGATAACCATACTTCCATTATACCCACAATATACCAAGCTCAACCAACGTTCACTAGGTTACCAAGTAGAACTGTAGTTTCCCTGACCCAAGGCATAACTACATCCTCAGATAAGAATCTAGTCATCAACCGAGAATACCTAGCAATCCTCCCAAATTAATCTATGCACCTAACCTATCATGCGCTTCTCTTAGCCTCCCTTTGCCTATCAAACAAGAACTTAGCACTATGACCATGGCCGAGCGGAACATACACCATAGCCCCATCCATTCCATGCGCATGTCATAAAAAGAATGATATTCCTCCAAGTGACATTTTCCTCCTTCTACATTGTGCGCCCACACTGCAACGACAAGCCGTAACAACTAAGACCTCAAAAACTACAACGGAGCATATAAACAAAACAAGAACGCAAGGCGGTCGCAGACAGAGAGCAATTCGCCCCTAAGCCTTGACCCTACGCGTTGAGAATCCCTAACGCAAACTTTGTAAAAAAAAACAAATGTGTTCGATTACCGCAACTACTTTCCCTATACTTCCAATAAAACCTCGGGGAAAACTCCTCCCAATCAATTATGCACCAACTATCATGCTCTTCTTCTTAGCTCCCTTTGCCTTATCAAACAAGAACTTAGCAATATTCCAGGGAACATCAACCAAAGCCCCTCCATCCATGCTATGCAAAAAGAATAAATCCTCCAGAGTGACGTTTTCCTTTACATTGTGCCCACCTGCAACAGATAAGGTGAGCAACCTGTGAACTAAACAACGGATGACGTTCTTTATGATGGTGTAGGATGGAGGGTGGTGACTGTCATAATGGTTTCGGGTTATGATATCAACGCATTAGGCAGTAGGGTTGTAGTTGTTAGGTCTGTTTCGAACACACGCATCATGAAAGAACTCAAACAGGTTGTTGTTCATTTCCTCTTCCGTATACAATCCAAGTGCCAGAATGAACTGCCTCATAGTCATGCTTCTCATAACTCCCCCCAATTGAAATACCATAGTATCAACAATATCTATCTCCATAACATGATATTTAAACTTAAAGCTAGACAAGAACTCCAAGACATACTCTCGAATCACTGGTTCTTGGATTCTAAAAAGCCTATTCCAAGCTTGAGAAGTAAAAGTCCTATCCTCGTTCCTATAGCTAACGTGACAGAACTGATCAAGATTCTGGAGAGCTTGTCCCTCATGCATAGTACCAAAATCAACGAAGTCAAGGGCCTCGGGACCCTTAATTTCCTTTCCTAGCATGGTTTAGTAGTTGGCACGAAATTTCATTCGGCTATCTTGTGAAAACTCACGGTTGCTAAACTTGAGCCAATCGTGGGGAGAACCTGAGAAGTAATATTACAAAAGTTATACGGCGAAATAAATCAAAGTGGTAATCCCATACTCCTGAAATTTTCTCATCAGGAGGTAGTTACGGCGTAATCTTTTCCTCAATTACGTCGTAACTCATAAAATTATGTCGTAAACCAGCCCCATAATTACGTCGTAATCTTTGCTTACGCAGACTTCCTAAACCCATTATAAAATATTCTTTTAATGCAGTTTTTTTAAATTCAGCTACCCTATTTAGAGCTTTAGTAATAATATCAATTTATAAATCGACCCTATACCTAATCCAAACACTAGCTTAACATTTGATATATAAAAAACGTAGCATCCCCTTAATTTAACATTTTGATTACTAACCAATTATGCATAAACAGAAATATACTTCCCACTAATCAAATTGATCAATTAATAGATAATTAAAAACAAGATACAGATCATCATAGCGAGATTAAACATAAAGAACAGGGCAAGAACGATTTACCAGTCATGATAGATTGATTTGATCGGATTGAAACAATAAAAAGTAATTTTTACCGAGAGAGTTTAAGGTAAAATGAGTGGTAAGGAAGCTGCTTATGTCATAACCCTATTCTTTTTTTAGAACGGCTTGCTAGTTGTTAGTGGTTCAGATCCAGCAGTGACATCTAATTGGGCAGTATGTTGTATCCTGAACCCGCCTGTACTTCCTCCTATTCCGCCTGAAGGGGTAAAAGTCCTAGGTGGGACTCAAACTTGAGACCTCCCCTAGCCAAACATCCCTTCACTAAGCCCCTAAGGAATCTTGGTGGTTAACTGAGCTAGCCATCTTTTTATACCCTAGACATTGGTTACGCCGTAACTGGATTGGCCCAGCTACGTCATAATCGGGTTGTTTATCTGTTTTAGAATTTTAAATTTCGCCTATTACGCAGTAACTCTCAGACATAGATACGGTGTAATCGCAGTTTTAACACAAGATATATTTTTTGATTTTTCACATTCAAAGATATCGGAAATGGACATAACTTATTAATTCGACCAAGACAACAAATAACTTATTGTTGAAATCAAAAACCTCTCGGGTTGTCTCCTAATTAGCATTTTTTGTTTATTTAATTAGTCGCTAAGTTTGACTCTTTTGCGATTACGTTGTTCCATTGCTGGAGATAAGGGTTCCCGCGTCCATCAGCAGTAAATCGGTTCTTGTTTTGTAAATTGATGTCTTAACCTGTTGCTTATGACAAATGCTTATGGCAAAAGAGATGATTAGTACGTAAAGCATGATTTTTTGTCATAATTCATCAATAAAACTACTCTCCGATAGCGGCGCCAAAAACTTGATGCGTAAATTATTTTAAATTATTTTAACAAGTTTTAAATTTATAGAACTCGTCTACCGATGTATACACGCACTAACAGGCAGAGAACTTGGTCGTATGTAGTGCAGTAGTTGGTAAATCCGAGGTTGTCCCAAGAGCTAAGTTGTATTAGTTTTAATTTGATTAGTGTCACGTTTTAAAAGTGGTTTTGAATTGATTTGAAATTTAACGGGAAAGTAAATTGCGAAAAGTAAATAGCTAGAAGTGATTAGAGAGAAAAGCGTGCTAACCTAGTTATTTCATTACTACTGTTATGATGTGTATTTCATGTGCAATGTCTAAGTATCATTTTATTAGTGGTTCTATTATCAATAGACCCAAATTGGCATTTGAGGTCCGCCTTATACTTCCTACGATCCTGAATCCCCTGCAAGTCACAAAGGTAGGGCATCCAAGTTACCCCAACTAGCTTAAAGACTTGTCTATAACCTAGATAGATTATAAACCCTCTCTGAAAGACTTCCTGCATTTTTTAAGTGTTTAATGTGATAGAGGCGGTAATCTACTAAATTTCTACACTAGGGATAGATGCCAACCTACCCTAGTACCCTGTTAACCCCATGTTCAACTAGTCCGCCTAATAACAGAATTAACAGGATCTAAACCATCCTCAGCACTACCAAAACTCAGGGATCAATGACAGACTAAAAGGATATCTAATAAAGCGATAATTAAACAGGAAACAATCAACATAACAATAGTAAATTCATAACTAGACCAGCACTAGAAGTGCTTAACCGCTCATGGTAACAACACAACAAGAATAAATGAAAGGAATCATAGATGGAATCATCATTAGTCTTACAATATGCGTTTATGAATGATTCAATACAAAATTAAGTGTAGTGACTTCTCCCTTGGACCTCTGGGGGAATTCTTTGGGTTATGGAAGCTTGGTTCACCCCTTGATACTATGGTGGAAGGGTTGATGTCGAATATGCCGAATGGGGGCTCTATTTATAAGTATCGACTTTTTTACGGCGTAACCATTATGTATGTGTTACACCGTAACTGTGCTGATGTGTACTTCCATACTCCAGGCTTAAATTGTTTTATGATGTAACACTAGCGTTGATGTTACGCCGTAATAATGACTAGGATAAGTCATCATTCTTTAACGATATAGGTTACGGCGTAAGCATGATGGAGCATTTACGCCGTAACTTAGGTGCTGACTTGATGTGTCTCGCGGCTACTAGTTTTATATTATAACACAAATTACCAAAATAAGCTAAGAAAACACGGGCAAGTATGACCCTTTCGTATGTAGTTAGTTTGTTGTGGTAAGTTGAGGCCGTTCACTAGAATTTGGGTGTTTTTGATTGTGAAGAATCTATGTAATAACATGTAACACGAAAGTGGTAAATTAGTTGTCACGTCCCAAAGTACCATATAATTAACAACTAACACAAAAAATGATGATTATGCGAATTCAACAAGAATGAAAGCAATATATGTAAAACTACTTGTTTGAAACTAGTATTCATATCAACAAAGTGTTAGAATATCGGGTAGATACTTAAGCAATAGTAAACAAATCAAAGTCACACAATTCCAATCAATGGGTAATATCATGAAATTGTATATTACACGGTTTAGATTAACGAACCCTTTTGACCTATGAACATTATTATAAACCGATTCCTTACAAGCCATTTGTGAGAAGTATGATTTTACCAATTTGTTCATAAGAGCTCTTTCGACCTATACTCTTGATTAAACCTTTATGAGTCAAATTAACTTGTATATTCATAACAAGAAATCCTTTCGACCTATAGATCTGATTATGACTTACCAACAAGCTGTTAAGACACATATCAATTCAAGCAAACTCATAAGCGAAATCATAATTCTATATTGCAAAGATCCAAACACGCCACATCAATGTTTACATCATTCCAAACAAGTAAAAGAAAACTACTCCATGAATATTTCAACAAAACTCAAAGTAACATCAATCATCTCAATCATAAACATTCTGAAAATATAAAAGTAAATTACCAAAGTATGATTAAAATAGATAATGGAAGGATTTAGAGCAACCTTTAAGCCTTTAATCGACTATACGCTTCGTACCAACCCAAAAAACGATTCGTAACACTTTCTTTGATGTTTTTGAGCCTTCTTCTGAATTTAGCAGAGGTTGTGTGGTCTTTTATGAGAGATATAATGGTGGAAATTCGTCCTCAAGGGTGGAGGAGAAGTTGGGATGATGTTTAGAAGAGAGAATGATGATTTGATAATGAAAAACAATGGTATGGGTACTCCTATTTATACTTGAAATGGCCTTGGCCACCAAGCAAGTTTCTTTGGCTCCAAGGGTCATCAAAAATGCAGGGAAATAAGGGCTACAAGGTTCTTAATCGTTCCCAAGTGATGAGGTATCAAAACAAGCATTAAAAGTCAACTAGAAAAAGTCAGCGAAGATCCAGCCGCCCGGTTAGATAGCCTAGCCGGCCGGCTCATGGTCTTCTGGTCATGATTTCCAGCCCCAAGTTGTAGATCTTTCTCTTAGCTTTATGTGGCCACTTAAATCAAGTAAAACGAAGTTCGTATGCTCTAGTTATGGCCAAAATGGTGAAGGTGTGTCGGGAACGACAATACTTCCAATATTCCTTCGTTTAAGCTTCCCGAATGTGTGGTACTTGGTCGTGGGTCTTTATTCTTCAACATAAATTAACTTTAACTCTATCTTGGGCCTTGGAAGCTTATATGGTTGACTCGTTTTCTCTTTGAAATGCTTCCCGAGCTTGTTCTTGACGAGGGATTCTTCGTACTTGCATAAAACTTCATTTATTCTTCGTTTCTTTGTCTTTTTTCCTTGTTTTCCTGTACTTGGCTACAAATAGACTTGCAAACACACTTTGATACAATTAAGTAACAAAATCATATAAAAATAGCCAAATAACATGTACAAAAATCATGATAACGCTCCTAAAAACATACTCAATTTGAGCGTATCAAATTTCCCCACACTTAAATTTGCTTGCCCTCAAGCAAATCTAAGAAAATAAAATAAAAAGAAAATACCTAAATGACAAAATAAGGTAAAAAAATTTACTTTTTGAAAAAAATCGACAATATTTTTGGTTTTTTAATATAAATAAGCTCAAAAGACGCAAACACCCCCTACACTTAAGGGTTTGCTTGTCCTCAAGCAAATTAAAGAAAGATAAATCAACATGGTGCACAAAAATGATTAGAAAAATGCGATGCAAATCTACCACGTACAAGTACGAGATAAGATCTATCGTTTTAAGCTTTTGGTGAAAAACGAGATGTTTGACAATACCTAAAGGTTTTCTTGCTTGATAAATGTTTCGAAGCACCTCACGAAAAAGGAATGAAGTATAATTCACTCAACACTCATTTATTTATTTAGTGGTGGAGTATATAATAGAAATCACACTCATAGCTCGGCCGTGACCAAATTTATTACCATAGGCTTTTACAAGAAACAAAACTCCACCGACGTGGCATAAGCACCAAGTGTACACATCTAAAGAGGTCTTTTATTGGGGTTGTAACGTTAGGCTTTGGGTTAATAAATGGTATGATAAGGCATGGGATATTTTATGAGTAAGGGTGTATCACGAACATATAAGTCAAAAGTCTAATACCCAATGTTGCTAGTTACCGAACAAACCGCAAACCCGTATATGATTATAGTTACAAACTTCCTTTTCTTCACATATCGATCACCACATAAGTATATCACGTCCTAGCCCATTGGCTAATCGATATCTCATATACTTCATCTTTCTTCATCTTCATATAATAATACATAGCACATTGGCTATTTATTGTCATCACTTTTTTTACCTTTTTTCCATGACTTATTCATTTTTTTCATTTCTTTTTCATCCTCTTTTTTCACTTTGTTTTCTTTTCTCACATCACATCTCCCCCACACTTCGCATAAACATACACCACAAAAATGCAAACATAAAGGTGATCAATCTTCATCTTTGTCGGAATGGCACACACAATTAGCGAAGTGTGGCATAACTATCAATCATAAAAAACAATCCATCGTACCAAGCAACTAGGAACCAAACATTTAGACTTTGACTACGGGTTAGGATAAGGTTTAAAGTGTAAAATATTTTTTCTTTTTAGGGGATGCAACAAAACGAAAAGATTGGCTCGACATGTGTTTTAAGGGTATCTAGCACTAAAAGTGGGTGCTAACAAAAGGGTTAATATGGGTGGTTAGCTAATTAGTGTAACTAGCTAAAAAAACCAGAAATGGCTATTTGGGTTAAATCCTAAGGTGCCTCTTTATCACGCATATACACTTATATCACACGAGTGTGATCTCACTGCGGTCTGGTAATGATTTACAATCACAAGTTCTAGAATAAATAAAATCACCTTCACACTCATAGCAAAAAATGATAAAGCATAAAAGATGTATGCTATATAAGAAACAGGCTCAAATCCTCATAATTTAGTGGAAGGGGCTATAAATGCGCTAGCAAATGTTAGCAACCATATAATAGAATTGCAATATTAACCGGGACACATCTTAAATTTTTCAAAATTACATATTTTACCAGTGGATTGATCCAGTTATTCTAATATATTAACCAAAAAGCGTGAAAACAATTAGATCAATAGGGAAACCAAATATACAAAAATTTTAAAATAGCCCAAAAATATGAAAATTTTAAAAATCAGTCTCGTTTTCCCTATTTACTCCCTCCATACTTACGTTTAGCATTGCCCTCAATGCTACAAAACGAATCAAAGTATAAAAACAGGGAAATAAGAGTAAGAGAAAACCAGACATCCAGGCATGAAAAGTCACGATCGATCTCCATATGATAAATGCTACGCAAATGCTAGCATAAACTTGTGAGATCGATCGACTTCTTCTCCAAGCATCCTCCTCTATTACCTGCTGCATTTATTCAAACAAAAAAAACACACAAAATGCAAACAATAATATACTAAACATTACGAGCATGTAACACCCCCACACTTACAATTTTCCAAGTTTGAAAAACAACTTTTGTAAAGGGTGTACATATTAATTAAAAACATAAATTAAAACAAACAAACAATTAAAAGATCGGGTTGCCTCCCGAGAAGCGCTTAATTTATTTTTAAGTCATTAGTTAGACTCTTCCTCAGAATTTAGGATTCTTTGATGATACGATCCAGATGGGAAATTTCTGTTGGGTGCCATAGGTAGTGATAAACGTCTTTGTTATGAGGAACCACTTTTTCATTCCGCTTCCACTCTTTGTTAAGTTCCTTGGGCACACCATTGTCATTCTTCTTGATCTTTTTCTTTATCAACACTATAATCTTAACGCCATCAACATATTTTAACTCTTTGTCACCAACATGATTCATCAATAAATCATCTGTAAACGTCTTCGCATTAGTGTATGGGATGTGCATGGTGAAATCCTTGAGAAAATGTGACACAGTTAGAGAGTTAGAATTGATTGGGTTCGGGTTTGGCATGGTTGGAATATGATTGATCGCATCCTCCTTGATAAATGCAACATCACTCTTATCATTCTCATTTCTGATCAAGGGTGGTTTGTAGACAAATTCTTGTCTTGGTTTGGTATTTGTGGTATGAGGAAGGAAATGGTGGGCTGGATTTTCTCAAGATACTTAAATTGCCTCTCTAAATTCTCGATAATTGCTTGGTTGTTCCTTAATCTTTGATTGATTTGACGTTCCAATTCAACCACTTGGTCTTTCATACGCTTATTCGCTTCTGTCTGCTTAGCCATCTACTCTCTCATCATCTCCTCCATTGAGGTTTTGGGTAATTCAAAATATCGTGATGGATGTGGCATTCTATTTGGTGGTCGAGATTGAGGGTCACGACGGCTTTGGTTTTGGTTTGGAAAAGAGTACAAATCTCTGGAAATTCGGTCATGATATCCCCCGTGATATCCTTAGACATAATTCGCTTCATGAGGTTCTGACATCGGCGTGTCATCCTTCATGTATATTTGTGAAGTGTGGTTGTCTCTTCGATCGTCCAGCATCTCTTTCAGCTCTTTCCTTATTTCAGGAATTCGGAATCGATTTTTGTAGTGAGAGCTTTGAAATTTTCCATCAAAATGGCGTGATTGGAATTGATGTCGCTTCCACTGGCAGAAATATCGGTTTTTGGTTTGGGGTATTTTGGGAATCATCCGAGAAATCAAGTTTCAAAAGGACCTTGTCCTCGAGGATTTTAAAAGCTTCGTTGGGAGTATTGTATAGGAAGATTCCTACGGCGTCAAGAATTCCTTATGTTGGATCATCTAAACCATGATAGAATATTTGAATTATCGTGCCTTGGTTAGACCGTGTCCGTAACAAGTGCGAAGCATTTCTTTAATTCGGAGCCAAGCATCAACGAGAGTCTCATGATCAAATTGGTGAAAGTTTTAAATTTCATTTAGGAGACGTCTAAACTTTGCGGGAGAAAAGTATCGGCTTATAAAAGCTTCCCTTAATTCATTCCACGAAGTAATAGTTCCGTCATCTAATTCATTCAACCAAATCTTAGCTTCTTCGGACAACGAGAAAGGAAAAGTCCTCAACATAACCGCTTCCTCTTGATTTTCACCATATTAGAATAGGTTACTAATATCAAGAAAATCGGCTACGTGTCGGTGAGGATTGGATCAGATTCACCCATCAAATTGATTCTTCCTAATTTTGCATGTGGGTACCCTTGATACGAATGACTATCAGGAAATTGGGAGTTGAATAATAGCGGAACTAGGTGTTGGAGCAACAGTCCTTACAATAAAGCCAAAACCTCCAACATAGATAACACACGTGTGACATGTCCTACCTTTGTTATAACAATAAACAAGTTTTGCTTGACCACATGGGTTGGTCATCAGGATAAATAACGGTTATGGGTAGGGATCAGGTGGAGTTTCAAATTTCTCAATCAATGATTTTAATTTAGATTTTACAGCGAACACTCCTCGATAACAGTGTTTGACATGAAGGTTTCGAGTGATTCGATTTCGAGGGGTAAAGCGTCGGTGGTCATTTTGGGCTTAGTCCTCTTTTTGATTTTTCATTTAAGTTCGCGAAACGGATTAGCAAGATGTTTACCCCAAGAACGCGGGTTTATACAACTCGGAGCGTTTTGCAAAACGTCATAAAAGATTAAATAAAAAGATAAACTAAATGAAAACAAATGAGAAAAAAAATCTTTTTGTATTTTTTTATATATGTTGACGAAAAAGAAAAATAAACTTGACTACTATAAGAAAAAAATATTGCTAGTATTATTTTTATATTACTACGAGAGAAATAAACTAGTTACGACTAACACTTTTTTTTTTAATTGACTACCTTTTTTAGACTTTTTTTGGGACAAATTTTAAACAAACGAGTAAACAAGACGACTTAAAAACACTTTTTTTCTTTTCACTAACTAACTCTTTTTTTTCTAATAGTAAAGACAATTTTATAAAAACTATTTTCTAACAATGTATGAAATAATTAAAAAGGAAACACAAACGAAACCAGAAACGAAAAATTGCACCAAATCAATCAACCCGGATGGTTTGAATGACTTCGGGTTCTAACCACAGGGTTTGGGATCAAACCGGAGCGGATAAAAATATGAAAGTGGCACAAAGGTTTGAAACAGGGAGGTTGGGTGGTGTTTGGTTCGGGTCTTTCGGGTTTGATTATTTCATGAATCAAATGAAAAAGGCGCTTAGTTGGTTCTTCCTCGACAAACAGGGGTTTAATCAAGTTAAAACACAACTAAAAACGATTTTGGGTAAGGCTCGAACTGAGGAAACGAGGTAGAATGGGTTTTATATAAAAAAAAATTGGTTTTGGATCAGAAGTGTCCCAGCCGGCCGGCAGAGCATTCCAGCCGGGCGGCTGGGTGAATGTTGGTGGTCGACGAAGAAGAAAGCTGTCGGCTGAGGGACAAGTCGGCGCTGGCTTCGTCTGAGTGGTTTTTGGTGATTTTTTACTAAGCCAAAATAATAACAAATGATAAAAAAAAGGAATACAAAAGATTCAAAACACATAATAACGCAAATCAAATCCCCAGCAACGGCGCCTAAAGAACTTGATGTGTCTCGCGACTATTAGTTTTAAATTTATAACACGAATTACCAAAATAAGCTAAGAACACACGGGCAAGTATGGCCCTTTCGGATGTAGTTAGTTTGTTATGGTAAGTCGAGGTCGTTCACTAGGATTTGGGTGTTTTTTATTATGAAGAATCTATGTAATAACATGTAACACGAAAGTGGTAAATTGGTTGTCACGTCCCAAAGTACCATATAAGTAATAACTAACACAAAAATGATGATTATGCGAATTCAGCAAGAAAGAAAGCAATATAATTAAAACTACTTGTTTGGAACTAGTATTCAATCAACAAAGTGTTGGAATATAGGATAGATACTTAAACAAAAG
The DNA here is from genome assembly GCA_026074375.1 of Tanacetum coccineum. NCBI lineage: Eukaryota > Viridiplantae > Streptophyta > Magnoliopsida > Asterales > Asteraceae > Tanacetum > Tanacetum coccineum. Next base: position 7,841 of record BQNB010021146.1, on the reverse strand, counting down.
AAAACAAATCAAAGTCACACAATTCCAATCAATGAGTAATATCATGAAATTGTATATAACACGGTTTAGATTAACAAACCCTTTCGACCTATGAACATTATTATAAATCGATTCATTACAAGCCATTTGTGCGAAGTATGATTTTACCAATTTGTTCATAAGAGCTCTTTCGACCTATACTCTTGATTAAACCTTTATGAGTCCAATTAACTTGTATATTCATAACAAGAAATCCTTTCGACCTATAGATCCGATTATGATTTACCAACAAGTTGCTAAGACACATATCAATTCAAGCAAACTCATAAGCGAAATCATAATTCTATATTGCAAAGATCCAAACACTCCACATCAATGTTTACATCATTCCAAACAAGTAAAAGAAAACTACTCCATGATTATTTCAACAAAACTTAAAGTTACATCAATCATCTCAATCATAAACATTCTGAAAATATAAAAGTAAATTACCAAAGTATGATTACAATAGGTAATGGAAGGATTTAGATCAACCCTTAAGCCTCCAATCGACTATACGCTTCGTACCAACCCGGAAAACGATATGTAACACCTTCTTTGATGTGTTTGAGCCTTCTTCTGAATTTGGTAGAGGTTGTGTGGTTTTTTGGGAGAGATATAATGGTGGAAATTCGTCCTCAAGGGTGGAGTAGAAGTTGGGATGATGTTTAGAAGAGAGAATGATGATTTGATGATGAAAAACGATGGTATGGGTACTCCTATTTATACTTGAAATGGCCTTGGCCACCAAGCAAGTTTCTTTAGCTCTAAGGGTCATCAAAAATGCAGGGAAATAAGGCCTACAAGGTTCTTGATTGTTCCTAAGTGATGAGGTATCAAAACAAGCATTAAAAGTCAACTAGAAAAAGTCAGCGAAGGTCCAGCCGCCCGGTTAGATAGCCTAGCTGGCCGGCTCATGGTCTTCTGTTCATGATTTCCATCCCCAAGTTGTAGATCTTTCTCTTAGCTTCATGTGGCCGCTTAAATCAAGTAAAACAGAGTTTGTATGCTCTAGTTATGGCCAAAATGGTGAAGGTGTGTCGGGAACGACAATACTTCCAATATTCCTTCGTTTAAGCTTCCCGAATGTGTGGTACTTGGTCGTGGGTCTTTATTCTTCAACATAAATTAACTTTAACTCTATCTTGGGCCTTGGAAGCTTGTATGGTTGACTTGTTTTCTATTTGAAATGCTTCCCGAGCTTGTTCTTGACGAGGGATTCTTCGTACTTGCATAAAACTTCATTTATTCTTCGTTTCTTCGTCCTTTTTCCTTGTTTTCCTGTACTTGGCTAAAAATAGACTTGCAAACATACTTTGATACAATTAAGTAACAAAACCGTATAAAAATAGCCAAATAACATGTACAAAAATCATGCTAACGATCCCAATTTGAGCGTTATCATGACTCAATCCTTCATTAATCTTGATTACGGCGTAATTACTGTTGGGAGGTTACGCCGTAATTGGCCTTGAGTTTATTCATTTACTTGTTTTCCATGTCCAAATCCCATGTCTCTTGCTTCAATGCTCGTGTTCTTCCTGTAAATTAAATATGTGGAAATCGTAGAGGGGGGTGAATACGTTTCCATTTAAAAACTTTAAACGTTTTGCATCAAATTATCCATCAAGTTAGATGCAATATGATGAGTGTGAATAATACATCTATATTCATTAGAACATGTCATGGCAATATAGACATAATCACAATACTAACTTCTATCCATAACACAATCATCATTCAAACAAAATAAGTAACAATCAACACACATATAGATCGAATGCTAATATAAATGTAAGGCGATAAGGTAAATAAAGATGTAAAGAGAAAGGTAAAAGATAGTGCAAACCGGACACGATAATTTATAGTGGTTCGGTCATGAAGCTCCTCTTCACCCTACTTACTCCCCGAGTACCCAACTCAAGAGTTACTTTACTAGTCAACAAGCTCCCTTCTCGGCGGAGAAAACCACACAACGTTGCTTATATTATTTTTCGACACTAAGCTAGATGTCTAGTTCTAATCCTAGCTAGAACCAATCTATCATAACTTTTGTATTTTAAGGACTAAAATACTAATCGTACTACTTCACTACACATCACAACTTCACTTCCCTTCACAACTCCTCTTCACTTCACAACTTTACTTCACTTCACGACTTCACTTCACTTCACAACTTCACTACACTTTACCTAGACACTAACAAGATCACCCCGATCTATCTAAACTCTTTACGATCACCACGATCTAACTAAACTTCCTATGATCACCACGATCTAAAAACTATACACACCATGATCACCATACTAACTTATTAAACAATTAGGAATACATGGACTCGATCTATACATTGTGAATGTGAGACATGTCACGAATGCACTAACTAAACTACATAACTTCGTATCTTAATGATAACGAGAGTTCTTCTCTTGTACTTGGAGGAATAAGCTTGAATCACTTGGAAACAAATGCTTAAGATTAAATGATTAAAGGATTGTAGGTGATGTATAAACTGATTTTAGACAGAAAAGAATGAGTGCAAAAGGTGAGAAAATCAGTGGGGAACAATCTAGTATTTATAGGCAAACTGGGGAGCGTTTTTGTCTGGCCGACCCCCTTAATTCATATGCCGGTCCCCTTAATTCATATGTCGGTCCCCTTATATTTAAAGGGGCCACTCAGGCTTGGACGCTCCTTTTTTTGTCTTTTCCAGGGGAGGTGTTTTCTGAAACATTTCTAGCCGTTTTTAGGTAGAAAATTTGAATTCAAAATATTTATTTTGAATAAAACATTTCTTTTAAATGTAGAAAATATTTTGTAAAAGTTATAAAAATGTTTGTAACATTTTATAAAAATTGTGAGGTTGAATAAAAATTCCTTTAATCATAAAATAAATTAAGCATTTATTTATTCATACCTTAAGTGATTTACGTCGGGTGCAAACTTCGTAGAAGCAGACTTGAGACGTCGAGAGATGTTGTCATATGAATGCATTGATGATTTGTGTTAAGCACTTTACGTTATGTGTTATAAGTTACATGTTTGTCATCACCAAAACATGAAGATAATGTATAGATTAAATATCGTAATATTTCTACCAACAAAATATAAAGTGATTAAGTAGCATTTCCAAGCATTTATACAATAATTACAAGTATTTTGATAGGGATTTTGATACTAAAAGGTATTAACTATTTGATGTTATTAGAAGACTAATAGCATATGTATTGACCCGGTTTCTGCCTTAAGTTGTATGGAGGGCTTCTTTCTTTACACCCTTTATCCTTACATTTCTTTTTCATTCTTCAACCCCTTCAATGTTTACTAAGACGTCATTACTAACACCTTGTTGTGATTGTTCCAGTGTTAGCTCATGCCTTAGTTAACATTATTCCTTTTTCTCATTCTTCTCCAAATCATACCTAAGGACTGTTATTTCTAACTATGGAGTGTCCTTAGGTAAATCCCTCTGGTTTCGTTTGGATCACAGGACAATAGCTAACCTTAACCACCTTATGACTTCAGAATCGTCGTGAATTAATAGGTTGTTGGGTTTAAGATCGTAACAATAAAACCTTGTTTGAAAATCATTCAAAGTGTTTGATATAAATCAAAACGTTTAACACTTTGAAAGTTTCATCTTTTGGAAACCTTCCCCCCTTCACACGTGTATCGATATTCAAAAGTGTTTCGCACATGTGGGTAAGAGTGAAAAGCACTTTGAGTCTTTTAGACCACTTATTATTTTTCTCGATCACATTTTAATCATATTTTCTCCCCTTATTTTAAATAATAAATTTCTTAGTATTTAAAATACCAATTGAATAAAATTTGTCATGAAAAATTTATGGGAAGAAAAATGTTTAAATTAGCATGAATTAATGTGGAACATTTTTGTTTTTGCTCCCTCTCAACAGTACATGTGACACTACTTGACGTTGAAATAACACCAATGTAATGTTGAGGGAAGGAGATAGTGTCGAGTACACAATTTTTGAAAGTTTATGAACTGTCATTGAAGAATACTTGAAAAAATTATACTCGAACACTATATGTTTATGAACACATAAAGATAGTCGTGAAAGAATGTATTCAAAAACATCAAAACTTTTTGGATGTGAATCTCAGATGAGATAATATGCCTCGGTATAACACACTTCGTACGAGTACAAGTATGCTAGACCTTTCACCAGTGGACGTACTCTGAGGAGTAACGCAAGAGTATTTCAAGAATACACAAATTAATGTGTATTATCATTTTATTAGTCTTGAAAAGTTTTTCACATTTACCACTTTTATGTGTTGAGCACACAATTTTGAAAGATTTTAAATCATCGGTAAAAAATTCTTGAAAAATTGTGCTCAGACATCTTTTGAGAATCACACTTATATGTTTTGGATACATGAAAATTATCTTTGAAATAATGTATCCAAGAACATTAAGACTTTGGTTTTTAGAAACTCCCTCTCAAAAATTGATCCACCTATAAAAATTGATTGTGTTTTGAAAGCTTCGTGAGGAAGGGAGTGTTGAACACACAATTTTAAAAGATGCCACAATTGTTAAATCACTTTTTGTGAAATGTTGTCATGAAAGGATCATTCTTGAAAAATTGTGTTCAACTTTTGAAAAACCGCTTGTTAGAAGACTTATGTTCTAACGCTAAGGATAAGCGCACTTATGCGTACACTTTTCTTTTCTTTAAAACCGAGTTGTGCACTGATGTGTACACAAGTCATAGACTTGAGCTAAAAAGCTTTGAATGTTTGTAAATAGCTCAAGACCAAGAAAAATTGCTTTTCTCGTTGTTAGGATAAGTTATCTTTAAAGATAAACTTTCCTTTACTTTGAAGTCCGGGTTATGTATTGATTTGCACATAAGCCATTAAGAAAATTAGAAATGACATGTTTTGAAACTTTTGAACTCTTGCTCGAACTTCATTTACCTACCCGTGACAATATTAATCGTCATTTCTAGGTACGTAAATGTTATCGATTCCAAAAGACATGTCGAGAAGATTCTTTTTGATTTTTTTTTGATTTTTTGATTTTGTTTTTTTTTGAAATTTATATTTTTGTATTTTGTTTTTCAAAAACATTTACAAGTCGATGTTTGATGAAATCTATCAAGCATATTCATTTGCCAGAACCTCCAGTTCTGCTGGAGTTAAACATCTCATACCGAGTCGTCTAACAAGGTACTCAAACCTTTTTTGCGAAAGAGCTTTTGTAAACATGTTGGCTAACTTGTATTCAGTTTTGACAAAGTATAATTCAACTATACCACGTTCAACCTGTTCCTTTATGAAATGGTAACGAACATTGATGTGCTTGGTGTGGGAGTGTTGCACAGGGTTGCATAAGATGGCTATGGCTGACTAGGAGTCGCAATACAATGGTATTCTGTTGTAGTCAAAGCCATAATCCTTAAGTTGTGTTCTCATCCAAAGGACTTGCGTACAACTTGCGGATAACGCCATGCTCGGCTTCTGCAGTTGACATTGCAGTGCAGTCCTGCTTCTTGGACATCCAACTGACTAGCATATCACCTAGGAATTGTATCCCTCCAGAGGTGCTTTTGCGTGTATCAAGACAACCTACGTGGTCAGCGTCTGAAAAAGCGGTTAGTTCAAAACCAGAATCCTTCGGATACCAGAGTCTCATGTTGATGGTATTCTTTAAGTACCGAAAAATCCTTTAAACCTCCTTGCGGTGCTTTTTCGTTGGTCTTGCTTGATAACGTGCATAGTAACATAATTCTTGCACCAAGTCTGATCTACTGGAAGTTAGGTACATGAGTGACCCTATCAGACTTAGATATCTCATTCGATCAACGGGTGTTCCACTCAGATCTACATCCAGCTTAGGTTTAGTAGACATTGGTATACCAATGCATCCATTCCATGCTTTTTAAGTATTTCTAAAGCATACTTAGACTGGTTGATAAAGATACCTCGTGGGGATTGGTGGATTTAAAGTCTCAAAAAGAATTTTATTTCCCCTATTAAGGACATCTCGAATCTACTATGCATCAGTTTTTCAAACTTTTTAGAAAATTTTAGGTTTGTAGACCTGAAAATTACGTCATCGACGTAAATTTGCACAAGTAGAATGTCCTCCCCGTATCTTATTGTACACATAGTGGGGTCTATAGTACCTTTAGTGAAACCTTTGGATATCAGGAATGTCGAGAGTTCATCATACTAGGCTCTTGGAGCTTGCTTCAATCCATAAAGTGCTTTCCTAAGACGGTAGACTTTTTCTCGATGATCTGGATCAACGAACCCGTGTGGCTAACTGACATATACCTCTTCCTTAAGTGGACCATTAAGAAAATTCGTTTTAACGTCCATCTGGTAGATAGGAAATGATTTATGTGCAGCGTAGGCAACGAAAATTCAAACTGCTTCCAAGCGAGCGACTGGTGCAAAGATTCTTCAAAATCAATACCCTCTTCCCGACGATATCCCTTAGCGACAAGTCGTGCCTTATCGCGAATAACAATATTGTCTTTGTCTTTCTTGTTCTTCCATAATCACGTTATATTAATCACACTCTTGCCAAAAGGTTTGTCAACAAGTTCCCAGACGTTTAGTCTGGATCGTTACTAGTTAGTGAATCATATATGCTAACAATTGGTATCAAGAGCTAATTTCGTGCTTATTTATAAGCCATAGGGTCACGACTTGGTTTGTATACGCTTATTTGGTCCTAAAGTTTCAAGCTTTCTCTTCTAAAACACTTCTAGCTTATTGTTGAAACTTTTGTTAGCTGATTTGATGGTAAACAGCTTATACGGGCTTATTTTATAAGCTTTAAGCACATGGCTTATTTTGGATTTTGTAGCTTATTTCTTTGAAAAGCTTTGAACTTTCTTTCTCAAAACGTTTATAGCTTATTCTTAGATATATTTCGTGGCTTATTTGTGGATAAACAGCTTTTTCAAGCTTATTTGAAGCTTATAAAGTCGCGGCTTATTTTTCTTGGTTCCTTTCAGTTTTTACTTATATAAACCCAAAAAGCCATGAACTTTCATTGTCAAATCATAAGTATGTTATCCTAGGCTGTGTCGTGGCTTATTAGTGCTTAGAACAGCTTATTTTAACTGCTTATTTGAGCTTATTGTCGTGGTTTAAACGGAACAAGAAAGGGATAAGAACAAGGACAAGTTTTTGTACCTGCTGAAAGTACCCGCAGTTTAACTTTGATTTAAACAGGTACCCGCGGTTTAACATTTAAAGTTCAAAAAGTGCCTGCGGTTTAAGCTTCCCATCCCGCGGTTTAAGTTGTTTGGTCGCGATTTAACAGGTTTGAAAGCTCTCGCGGTTTAACACTGTGATTTAACCCCGCGGTTTAAGTCCGTGTTTTATTCAGGCGGAATAAGGTTGAATGTCCCACGGTTTAAAGGTTTCATCAGGTGGTTTATCAACATGGCCGTGGTTTAAGGTTTGGTTATTCCGCGATTTATGAAGTTCAAAACAGTCCCGCGGTTTAAAAGTCATGACAACGGTTTAAGAGTTGATTGGTCGTGGTTTAGGGTTATGTTAGGGATGAAGATGACTTGAATATAGGCGGGAAAGAGTAGGGTTTTGATTTACAAACCCTAGACCGAATTTACAAATTATACCCTTATGACTAAACCTAATTACACCGTAAGTACCTATCATAACCGTTAAACCATAGATGTGAAACCCATTACATTGTTAGTCCTTGTTTCTCATTAATCCGCGCATCAGGTGGGCTGACACGTATAAAATTAATCACCTTTTACTATATAATATATATATATAATAAATATATAATAATAAGAGGATAATTAAAA
>BQNB010021145.1:0-64597 GCA_026074375.1 Tanacetum coccineum | reverse complement strand
AAGGAATCGACTCGTCCTTTTGTACTCACAAAATCCTCATGGAAGATAAGTTCAAACCAAGTGTCCAACCTCAAAGACGGGTTAACCCCAATATCAAGGAGGTAGTAAAAAAGGAAGTCATAAAACTCCTTGATGCTAGATTAATCTATCTCATCTCTGACAGTCCATGGGTAAGCCCTGTCTAGGTTCTCCCAAAGAAAGGAGGGATGACCGTAGTAAAGAATGAGAAGGAAGAGCTCATCCCACAATGGACCGTCACTAGATGGCGCGTGTGTATCGACAACCGTAAGTTGAATAATGCGACCTAGAAAGATCACTTTCCACTTCCGTTCATCGATTAGATTCTCGAACGATTGGCTGGGCATGAATACTACTGCTTCCTAGACGGGTTTTCTGGATACTTTCAAATCCCTATCGCCCCTGAGGACTAAGAGAAAACCACATTCACCTGCCTTTACGGGACCTTCTCATACAAAATGCCCTTCAGATTATGCAATGCCCTGGCCAATTTTCAACACTGCATGACAGCAATATTCCATGAGCTTATCGAGGATAGCATGGAAGTATTTATGGACGGCTTCTCCGTCTTTGGTAGTTCTTTCGACCACTAACTCAAAAACCTAGAAAAGATGCTAAAAAGGTGCGAGGAAACCAACCTTGTATTAAACTGGAAAAAATGCCACTTCATGGTGAAGGAAGGGATCGTCCTCGACCATAAAGTCTCAGGTTTTGGGATTGAGGTAGATAAAGCAAAAATCGAGGCAATTTCCAAACTACCATATCCAACTAATGTGAAAGCCATTTGGAGCTTTCTAGGACACGCCGGTTTCTATAAAAGGTTCATAAAAGATTTATCACAAATCGCATGCCCAATGACCCAGCTCCTAGTGAAAGATGCACCCTTCAACTTCTCTGAAGAGTGCATCCAAGCGTTCGACACATAAAAACGTGAACTGACACATGCACCAGTCATGATCAAACCAGATTGGTCATTACCATTTAAAATCATGTGCTACTTAAGTGATTATGCTATCGGGGTAGTACTAGGACAAAGAATCGACAAAAATTTCAAGCCCATACACTACGCCTGCAAAACAATGAACGAGGCACAAGAAAACTACACAACTACCAAAAAAGAGCTCCTGGTTGTTGTCTTTGCATTCGACAAATTCCGTTAATACCTGGTCTTATCCAAGACCATCATCTTCACGGAGCATTCTGCCCTACGATATCTATTCACAAAACAAGATGAAAAACCACGCCTAATTCGATGGATCTTGCTGCTCCAAGAATTCGATATCAAGATCCATGATAAGAAAGGTGCTAAAAATCTAGCAGCTGATCATCTCTCCCGACTCGAAAACCTCGACCTAGGGTAACTAACAAGGGCTGAGATAAGGGACTTATTTCCTGAAGAGCGACTGATGGCAATCTTCGACAAGAATAACGAACCATGGTATGCCGACTACGCTAACTATTTAGCTAGCCGAGTACTACCCTTCCGTTCCACACGCCAAGAGAAACAAAAATTCTTCAGCAATTTGAGGCATTACTTTTGGGATGAACCCTTCCTGTTCAAACAGTGTACTGACCGAATCATACAAAGATACATGGCCGAAGATGAAGCAGCACAAATTTTTCAATAATGTCATAGCGGACTATCCGAAGGACAGTATGGCATCGCCACCACCGCAAGGAAGGTCTTCGAGGCCGGGTTTTACTGGCCACATATTTTTCGCGACACACGTAAATTGGTCTAAAATTGCGATGCATGTCAGCGTGCCGGAAACATTTCCTCGAGAGATGAAACACCTCAAAAATGCATCCAAGTCTGCGAAATATTCGATGTATGGAGATAGACTTCATGGGACCTTTCCCCTTATCAAACAGAAACAAATACATCTTAGTAGCTATCGACTACGTATCCAAGTGGGTGGAGGCTTAGGCCTTTCCCACCAGTGATGCTAGGAACGTAGTGAACTTCCTTAGGAGACTATTCGTACGATTTGGAATACCAAAGGCCCTTATTAGCGATAGGGGTACTCATTTCTGCAACTACCAAATGGAGAAAGCAATGGAAAGGTATGGAGTGGTTCACCGATTCTCCACAGCATATCACCCTCAGATAAATGGACAAGTCGAGAACACGAACCGAGCAATAAAGCGTATTCTCGAAAAAACCATTGGGAACAACATGAAGGACTGGTCATACAAATTAGATGATGCATTATGGGCATTTCGGACAACATTTAAAACCCCTTTAGGAACAGTTTAGGATCATCTATGGCAAGGCATGCCATCTTCCTGTCAAATTGGAACACAAGGCATATTAGGCCATAAAGAACTACAACATGGACCTTACGAAAGCTGGGGAAAACCGGTTCTTACAGATTAATGAGTTGGATGAAATGTGGCTTGACGCTTATGAATCATCCATCTCATATAAAGAAAGAACAAAAATGTGGCACGATAAATGAATAAAATTGCCAATTAACTATGAAAAAGGAGATAAGGTACTTCTCTTTAACTCACGATTGAGATTATTCCCTGGAAAACTTAAGTCAAGATGGTACGGTCTATTTACGATAAGCAAAGACATGAAAAATGGGGCAATTGAGCTGTACGATGAAGAAGGAGGCGAATTTATCGTTAATAAACAATGGGTGAAGCCATATCAAAAGAACTTATTGGACACCAACAAGGAAGATGATGTAACTCTCGATGATGATAGAGAAGTCACGTTAGGACGTGTGACTTCGAGTCTAGCCACAAGACACGTTAATAAAGAAAAGCGCTTCTTGGAAGGCAACCCAATTTACTTTTCTCGCAATTAGGAGTGTCATGTGTGTTTTAATTCTTTATAGTTTATTTCATTATGTTTGAACTATCTTGTAATCATGTTTTGTATTGTCTTTAACCTCGTCTTAATTTCAATCAAAGGTATTTTGCAAACAATAAGTGTAGGGGAATTTATCTGGATTTTAAGCCAATTTCAAACATGTTAAATGAATTGTTTAGATTAATTCGCGTCATATGATTGAATTGTTAAATCTCAGGTTTTATGCAGTTATTTGTACAGTTTTTAACTTATGGAATCAAGTGTAGGAAATTTTTAATCAAAAACAAAAATTTCATTTTCACAGACTGTGGAGATGGCATTACGATTAACATGCGACACCATCACTACGTCACATGTGACGGGGTCACATAAACCCTGATGGCGTCAAACGCCGAGGTGAAGAAAACTTAAAATTTTAAATTATTTTTGAAAATAAAACTTGCATAACATTTAATATATGTATAGTTCTGTTATAAACCTGCAAAAACCTAATGAGTTTAACAATTCTCTCATCATATCTATCGAGTCGAACCCTAAATTCATATTGTATAATGGTAAATCGCACATTTTACGATTGGTGTAGCTGTCTTTGTCTTTGATTACAGGTTATATTTGATGAGAAGAAGCTTGAAAGTTCTTAGAAAGTTTCATTGGATGATTCTTGGAGGAAGATTTAACTAGTTATCGCATGTTTCTTCTCCATTTTTGAGTAATTATTGGTAAACCAGTGGTACTAGTTTCTTTCCTTGTTTCTATTCCCTTTTATTCGTTTTAACGTGGGACTTTATAGGAACATTATCGGACAATGTTCAACCTACGTGTAGGAGAAATAATCCTTAGCGAAACTATTTCTTTCATTTGCCATTTGCTTATGTCTTAAAATGATGGGTTTTATATCGAAACCATGCATTAAAAGGTGATTTTTACCAAAATTTAAATTTTTTTACGACACATGCCGATGAAAACCAAGTATTAATAGTGTCTCATAGATAGGAATTTATATGACTAGCACAATAACCCTCAGAATTCCACCCCAAAATGTGAGGTTCACCCTTAGATCTTTAGGAATTTGGGTACCCATCGTTGGTAACCCAAGATGATTTTATCTTTACCCGGTTCGAGTTAGGGTTAATCTGCAGGCGTGCATGTCTATTCCGTCGTTACGTGGCCAATGTAATGCTATTGCCTTGTCACCTTTTCTGAATGTCTGGTGTTAGTAAAAATTCATATGAGTGTATCCTGAGCAATATTAAATTCTAGAATTGTTCTTTTGTGATGCATCCCGAGACTGCATAGTACATATAGTATTAGATTTGGCTTGATAAGAGGCATTAGGAGTTTAACTTTGTGTTTTAAACCTGTAATTGTTATTATGATCACACCGATCATGTAACTATCCCACACCCTTGCCATGCACTCACCTTTAGTGCAGAATACCCCTAGTACAACCCTCTGAGCCTATCCTTTTTTACGGTTCTCGTAATTTTCTGGTTAATCCAGACTATTAATGAAGAACATTGTTACCCGTAAACTAATCGTTACACCCAAATCTCCTTAGCCTACCTTATATGTACTCACCTTTAGTACATTATTGTGTTAAACCCAAGTTAATTATTGAGTACCTTATCCTTGTAAATACAGTTTTAGACGAATTGGGATTCATGATAGTATTATTTTGCCGGATGAATAGGGAGAAATGTCTATGTCCAATACCCCCATCATATATTTGTTAGATGATCTCCAATTGTTATTTTGATCTACCTCAATCGTGTCTATTAGTTTGTTGTAAAAATTGGCATGTAAAAGTAAGTGTGCGGGCACGTATATGAAACCCTATGTTATGTATTTATGTTATTCACAAAAAAGAAAAGAAAGAGATTGATGTAGAGTTATGTAGAGTTTGTATATCTTCGTCTGAGTCTTGGCTTAGCAACCAAACCAAGTGTATTCGTGTAAATAATTAGCTAACCCTTCCACCTCAAATTTACCCAAGCACACCCAAATGTATCCATCGTCTATCCGTTTCCATCAATATGTTATCTTTACACCTACACCCCACAACCCTTTATAAAAGACCTCTTAGATAGTAATGAATAATGCTTGCACCTAGCGGTGGAGGTTTGGTCCTTTACCAAGCCTATGGTAATTTACATGCTATGACAGGTATTGAGTGTTGATTTTTCGTTTCCCGCATATGTTATAATTTATTATACAACCGAGTGAAAGAGAGAATCCCCAAACACTTATGTGATGTACTAGTATATATTTTGCGTGCTTTTAATTACGAAGTCTCATGGAGGTTGTGTTGTAAAAATTTGTTTAAAGAATAGGTAAAATGACACTCTATTGTTATTGTCTAGGTAGAAAAGTCTGTTGCTTTGAGGAAAAGCAACTCCCAAGTGTAGGGGGTATTTGAATGACAGGTGTCATCTTTATTACTTTTTCGGGGTCGGTTTAACCCCTTAAATAATGATTCTATGCCCAAAATAGGTTACTTAATCGTTCATTTTCAGGTTATTTCTCATTTTGGAAAGGCTTGGTAGAATTACACGTGATTTTGGGCTCCATTTGGAGAAGAAAGGACAAGACTACGGACCTACACCAACATGATAAAGAATATTCTCTACAGTGGCTAGCGGCGTCACAAAGACAACGTAGACAGCGTCACACGTAGATCAAGACGGCGTCATTAGAATCCACCATGCGGCGTCTAGCAATTCGACCCAACCCATTATCTAGAATATTCCTCTTTCATGACGGCGTCATGATTAAAACGTGACGCCATCACAGCGATTTTCTATATATATACAAACCCGAATTTAGGGTTTTGATTGGTGTAACCTTAGAATAAAAAGAGGCGTACGCAAACTTCCTAGTTTGTTTAGAAGCTAGTTAGGGCGAATTTAGGCCTAAAAACCCTAATTTATACTTATCAACTTCATGTTTTAATCAAGTAAGGTTTACTTAATCATTCAATATGTCTATGTGTTGTTTGATCTATCTATGCTCTTCCTTTATCTTTAATATGCTTGGCTAAACCTTCTATAATGTTTATGTATGATTGTATGAAACCTAGAATATAGATCTTAGTGGTGTTGCTTCTTGTGATGGATGTGCATGTTAGGCTCTAGAAAACTTAGCTTTTTTTCTGTATCGCTGTTGATATGTCTAGTCTAAACATGATGTGTAGGAGTGATACCATAGGTTTGAGTATTCATACTACTTGCCCCTAATATGGTTGATCCATTTTTAATATATTTCACATGCACTTAGTGTACTCCTAGGGGCATTGTATTTTAGTCTTCGTACGACCTTACGTGTGCGTTGCTCTAACAAAATACTAAGTAGACGGCGGGTTCGTGTAATTCGTTCATGACTTAGGAAATAGTTACACAGATCATCACAAGGGTGACAAGGCAACAACACTAGGAGAAGCAATCTAGGGAGTAATACATGATTAAATAAACACAGTCTTTTATCTTATTGTTATCACGGGTAACGTAGATTTATATTTAATTTAATAGCTAAAACCAACAATCTCTCCAATATACGATTTACTTTCTTTCTATAAAACATAAAAATATAAAAATAATTATCCCTCAACCCTTAGAATTCTGTTAGACCGTGATCAAGCCTTCCTAACCTATTCCCCGAGTGAACGATAACACCCCCCTGAGTCTTACCTATACTACTACTACAACAATTAGGTGCTATGCCTAGGGAGTTGTAAAACTTCTTGTAGAAGTCCTACGACGACCGCATCAGTGATCCCTAACAAGGGGGATCTTAGAGATTATTGGATAGAGATATCATCTGACGGGGACTTCTTGGGGCCTGCTCCCTCCTATGTTTACATCAGAGACCCTGTGAGGAGACTATGCCACAGGATGATTGCATGTAGTATTTCTGTTAGAGGATAGGGGGCGAAGAAGGTGACTGGGGTTGATCTCTTCTATTTGAGGACCATAGACCGAAGGACTGTTAATGTCCCATATTTGTTAGCATAATATTTATTTAGACATGCTGAGGGGAGGAAGAGTGGAACTCGGTTATTTGGAGGTCACTTCATTGGGCGCGATGGCAGCTCATTTTGGATTAGTTAGTGATCAGGGGTTGAGAGGTTTGTCGGTGGTTATCAGCGAGCTTTAAGTTATTGATTTAGATAAGCTTGTAGGCTCCAAACAATCTGCTCGAGGTTTGGCGATACATGGGCTTGGGTAGCCCCGGGAACAAAGAGGCAGCACACTGCTACGGCTGGTGCCCCTGGAGCCGCTGAGGATGCTCCTGCAGCTGACGAGGGTGCTCAAGCTGTTCTAGCACCCGTACAGGCACCTCAACTGCCGCCACCCGCTCCTCAGCCCCGAACTATGTCACAGAGGATCGATCGGCTCGAGGAGAAGGTGTGCGAGTTACATGAGTGTTGTAGGCTTATATAGATAGTTGAGAGCTTTCATCACGCGAGCTCAGGACACCGAGTCTTCACCTGGATAATCAGCTGTATGACGCAGCTTATGGATGCCAGCTGCCGTACATATCAGGCATTTGATAGCACCCTTGTCGGTAGCTCGCGACTGTCCTACTAGAGGCGTGTCAGACCCAAGACAAACAATGTCGACACCTCCGCAGCTCCTCACACTGATGACCAGCCCGACCCTTGATCTCTCCCCATTACGCCTTTATTATCTTTTGTGGACTTGTACTGTACTTTGATTACTTTTATATATTATGATATGATTTTGGTTTGCTTTTGTGTGATAGAATCAAGTCTGGCAGTAAGTTCAGCAACATAGCTCATTGATTGATTAAAAGCTCAAGATTTCAAAAACCTTTGCCTGAAACATGTATTGACATGAAGCCGATGGAAAGTGTGGAAGCAGAAGGAAAAAAGTCAAACTTAACGACTAGCTGAAAAAAGTGCTTCCTGGGAGACAACCCAGTCAATTTTAAATTATTTGAATTGTTTTTAAATTGTTTGCACGAGTCTATCTTCTCAGACACTCCATACGGCGTATCAAACCCCTCTGGATACGGCGTATGGATGTGTCTGGACGTTATCAGTTTGTAATTTAATTTTCAATACTTAAAATTTTTTAATTGTTTTTACAGGAATAATACGACGTATCCTAGGGTTTGGGATACGGCATATTGATCCCTGTACAGTTGTGTGTTTAATTGTTTTCCTGCATTATAACCATTGTATAACCGAGATAGGAATTGCACTTTTGTCTTCTAATCATTTATGCAGGACCTTGCTATAAGGAAATCGACGATATGGTATACTCTAAAAAAGACGTGTGTTGAACTCGTACGAAGCATTCTGAAGCCTCGTCAACTCATATGCTTTCGTGGAAGACTAATAAGTTATGATCTATAAAGACCCCCCTGTATCACCACTTTTGACATTGTTTATCATAAGTAGGGGGATGTGCGTATAATATCGGATGCTGCAGGGGCAATAATTAAAGATATAAACCCCTGTAGCATTTGCATATTTACCATGAAGAAAAGAGGGTGCAACAAAAAGGCCACCCATGTGCTAAAAATGTAAAGATGGTGCAAAATATACTTATGAAGAATGGAGCTAGTAGCCCATTATTGAAGATCAGATTTTTAGACTTTGACTCTTAGAGCCATGGATGGATAGTAGCTAGTTATGACAACCTTAGATTACTTTAGACTATTTGTTTTGTGTTTTACATTATCAAAAATTAAATGTGTATCCCATGTCTATCCTAACCCTTAATCACCCTTTAAACCATAATACCCTTGTTGCCTTTGAGAGTTATTTAGACCCTAATTCTAACTGGTGCAGATTTGTGTACTTTTCAAGCTTATGATAGAATACATGCTATAACTGTGCAATTGAGCGATCACTCCGAAAATGAAACACTTAGACTAGTGGAGAGCTGAGTGACTTTTTATCCCCTTTTCGTGAGGTGTTCGGCTTTGATGTTTTCTAGCATAAGAGTTTTATAAATTCATTTCTTGAAGTTATTCTCGAGAAATCTTTTTATGAAATGTTTTAACAGGTTCTACTAGAGGGCAAGAAGAAATCAAGTAGGGGGATATTTGATAACATCAAATATTTAATACCTTTTGGTGGCAAAATACCCCCTAAAATACCTGCAAATGTTTCACTAACACTCAAAAACGAGATATTTTCTATTGTTTTGTAGTTTTCAGGTGAAATGCAGGAAAGTGACAAGAAACAAGGGAAAAAGGACTTAAAGTGTAAATTCTGAAGAATGTTACGGCGTAACACCAAAAATGGTTACGCCGTAACATAAATTAAGCAAGTACGAAGATCAAGGAAGACTTTACGGCGTAACACTATATCTAGTTACGCCGTAACCCTATATTTGGAAGGAAATCTCGTCAAAGTTATAGTTACGGCGTAACACCTTATCCAGTTACGCCGTAACCATGAAGATCCACAAATATGGAATGAAGATCACGTACATATGGAAGTTATATGAAGGTTACGGCGTAACACCATATCTGGTTACGCCGTAACAACTGCTTAATTATGGAATGACTGCCATGTAAGAAGGTTACGGTGTAACACCCTTATCAGTTACGCCGTAACAGGTTCGATACTTATAAATAGAGGCCTCATTCAAGCTATTCCAACATCACTTCCTCCACAACAAATTGGAGAGGCGACAAAGGCTTCCAACCTTCAAAGAATTGCACCTGGAGTCTAAAGGAGATCACACTTTATTTACTTTTTATATTTAATCGTTCAAATACGAATACTGTAAGAATTATGAGCTTTCAATCTATGATTACTTCTAATTCATGCTGTGTTTCCATTACCATGAGCGGCTAAGTACTTAAAGTGCTAGCCTAGTTATTTAGTTACTATTGGTATGATGTTTGTTTCCTGTTAGATTATGGTTTTGTTAGATATTCCTTGACTATCGTGTAACCCTTGGTTTTAGTAGTACGGGTGGTTTGGACCTTGCTTGCCCCATTATTAGATTATCTAGTCAATATGGGATCCATCGGGTACTAGGGAGGATCTATGACTCCGACCCCTAGTGTAGGAACTAACCAGTCTCCGCAATTATCACTCATTATACTTAAAAAGCACAAGAACTCTTTTAGAGGGAGTTAATAATCTGTATAGGTTATTAGATAAGTTTTGGGAATAGTTAGATTAATCATTGCAACCTGGATATCCTACCTCCTATACTATTTGGACTGAGTCAGAATCGCAAGAAGTATAGGACAGACTATATATGCCCATTCAAGTCTATCGGCCTTAGAAACCACTAATGAAACCATAGTTTAACATTGCATTGGAAAACGTTTTCATAACAATAGTAATGAAGTAACTAGGTTAGAATGTTTTCTCTCCTGATATCTCCAAACCCTTTTTATTTAGTATTTAATTTTATTGTTATTTTTAATTCCTTTTAATTCAAATCAAAAACCATTTTCTAAACGTGATATTTCAAATTAAAACTAATTACAACTTAGCTCTTGGGACGACCTCGGATTTACCATTCTATACTACCCACGATTGGGTTCTCTACCCGTTAGTGCGTTGTCAGGTAGATCGAGTTTTATAAATTTAAAACTTGATAAAAATATATTTTAAAATAAAATACGCATCAATATTATTCTGATCTTAAACTTTGTGTACACTCTAAGGGATACACCCTAATACGCCATATTGGCCTAGCCCAATACGGCGTATCCAGCATTTTTCAGAGGTTATAAATAGAAGACTCAAAAACGAGTTTTCATTTTGCAAAATCATATTCTTCATACCATATACATAAAAGATGATTTTATAAAGAGAAGAAGAGCAATAAAGGTCAAGCATTGATCACGATTCCATAGAAGACACCGTGTAATTTTCTTACTCTTGTAATCATTTAATTTTAGGCATCGTTCGGTAAAACATTTAGTTTACCTTGGTTAATTGATCACGCTTGTATAATTACAATGGTTATGGGCTAATACCCTTGGGTATTAGCCATCTTAATGAAGATTTAATGTTTGGTTTGTTTTAAAATTGATTTTCTTAATTTATCGTTTAAAGTTTAATTATGTTTATCACATGATACTTCTTTATTGTTTAATATGCGACCGAGACAATCACTGGTCTAGTTACGCCTAACAAGTGAGCTAGATACTAGGATAGCTCTCCATATCGTGTTATTATTATTACTGGACGCAATAGGATCAAACCAAAAAGTAACGTTGTCTTGTCTTTAAATTAAGAGCTTATTTGACCCTGCATGGTGACCGTAATGTACAACAAGGTATGTTCTTGAATACATTGAAAATAATAAAAATATAATAAACTACCATTAATAAAATACCATCAAAACATAAGTGTAAAGTTTTCGATGTGCAATGAGTTTTAACAAGATCACTATTGCTGTTAATCCCTAGATAGATTATAATTAAACTAAAAGATGATTATGCAGATTTCGTTAAATGTGATAGATTCAACGTGGTCTAGTCTTAGATAAGTCACGCTATGTCTTAAGAATGATATTCCACTTCGAGGATATGAAATCATGCACTAAATAAACAAAACCAGCAATTTAAATCGGATTAATATGGCTAATACAATTTTCTATTATTTGGCTTGCACCACTCTTTTATTTTCTGATTGTTTTCTTGCATGTTTACTGTTTTTAGAATTGATTATTGTCACCATAAAACCAGTGCTAGTCTCTAAGGCTGAAAACCCCCTATATCCGTTAGAAGCGTATATAGCATAGGTTTAACAAGTAATTAGAATTAACTTAAATAGAAGTAATTAAAATACTGATAGATTATAAGGTTAACGACCTCGCTCTTAGTGTTCGACACCCTACTTACCACGAAACTCCACCCCGATCGGGTACACTGCCCGTTAAAGTGTTGTTTTAGGATAAGTCGGCTAAATATAAATGTAAAAATTGGTAATCAATAAATTGACCTTACACGAAAGCACATCAAGGATTTTTGGGGAAAGTTGGAAGTCGTGGTGGCAATGTTTGAAGAGAAGGTTACCCATGTTACGAAATTAGTGGTAGAAGGGGTGTCCATAGCCAAAATAGGTGAGGTTTCATTATCCAAGCCTCATGGAGTCCAAATAATGGCCTAGTTGTTTGTGGGTATGTTTGTAGGTGAAGGTCTTTCTGGTGTTGTCAAAGAGTGTTTGAGGAGAGGTAGGAATGGTGGAAAACCCAAGAGTTCGGTGAGAATCTAATGTTTATGTAGTGGTGAGGATTGTTATGGATGGTTAGGTATGGTGCGATGGAGGAGAAGTCGAAAAGGGGGTGGTGGTGTCTTTGAGTAAGTAAGTGATGCGGTCCGACGTAGACTTCAACAAGACGTTTTACAACTCCCCTAGGCCAGATCACCTAATCGTGTAGTAGTATGTATAGGCCAAAGACTACGGTGGTTGTTATCGTTCACAGAGTGTCGTGGAATAGGTTGGGAATGCATGATCACGGTCTAACATAATTCTAAAGGTTGAGAGAAAGAATATTTTGTGTTTTTTGTATTTTATTGAAAGCAAGTAAACATATATATTTGAGAGGTGGTTGTTTTAGCTATTAAACTAAATATAATTATACGCTACTGGTGATAACAATAAGATAAAAAGACTGTGTTTATTTAATTATGTATTACTCTTTAGATGGCTTCTCCTAGTGTTGTTTCCTTGTCACCCTTGTAATGATCTGTGTAACTATTTCCTAAGTCATGAACGAATTACATGAACCCGTTGTCTACTTAATATTCCGATAGAGCAACGCACACGTAAGGTAGTATAAAGACTATTACATGGCCCCTAGGGGTACACTAAGTGCACGTGAAATATATTAAAAGTGGATCAACCATATTAGGGGGTTAGGTAGTATGAAGACTGTTTGTAACATCCGAGAATTTTTGGAATTTTAAATGACTATTATATCCTTTGACTTTTAGGGTCTGACTTGACTTTTTGACTTTTGGTCTTTTATTGTCACATAAAAGCGATTACCGCGTAACCGGTAATTTTTCGGAACATATTTAAAAGAGATATATGTTATTCCTAAGTTGATTTATCAAAAACGAGCAGCTAAATCACGTTTTCATTATTCGGACTCTAAAGCAATTTGATGTAAAACGACATTCCTAACAACTTTTCAGTTTTGCCCGAGACCCGGAAACAAGCAGAAAGTGACTGAAATGCCCTCGCAAAATTTTGAACACAACGCGTACCGACACAGAAATAATTAAATTGTATTTAATTATCATTTTATTAAATAAAAATATTTAATAAACTACTTAACAATATAAGGATTTGATTAAATCATAATCCTTATAACTTGGAAACAAATAAACTAAACAACTCTCCCCTCTCCTCTTCTTAAAATCTATCAGCCTAAACTCACCTTAGGGTTTCAGTTTGATTTTTCATAAGCAAACAATTAGGTGTTTGTTGTTAGATCATGAAATCAATGAACTAGCATTCGCATAATATACGAAGAAGTGTTTTGTGAATATTCATAGAGATCACATCCTTTGGTGATTTTTAGGGTTTCCTGGGTTTAAAGAAACAAGATCGAGTTCTCGTTCTTGATCCGTGACTTCATCTGATTAAGCTACAAGATATATGTAACGTAGTTATTTGTTAATCTTAACACATCATATGGATTCACCATTGGGACCTAATCTGCCGCGTATTATATGTCAATAATAGTTATTTAGTGTATAAATCCTAAAAAATTGCACAAAGTTAAACCATATATACAAAACTGCAAACGGTTTTCTTTTCATTATTCATGAAGTATAAAGTAAAAATCACATAGTAAATGTTTGGAATTCAAACGTAACATGTATGCATCAAATGAGCGTTCATTTTAATTTGAAATAGATTATGAAATGTTGATAACTTCATTAATTAATCCATAATTAATCAAACTATTTGGATTTCCATACGCTCTAGGGTGTTTGTTTAAGCTTATTTTTGAGCTTACCGACTTATGTGGATTTAGCTTTTTTGTTTTTTCGACTTATTTTGAAACTTATGAGCTTATATAAGTTTATTTTGTCAAAATAAGCATATATACGCCCATGAGTTTCAAAATAAGCCAAAAAAACTTAGCTAAAGAAACATAAAACGAAACCACATAAAGTTGTAAGCCCAAAATAATCATAAATAAAGAAATTATAAAACTAATAGCGATGAACAATGTGACAATAGTGGTAATATATTACTGTGAAAAACTAAGAATTTGTTTAGTAAGATTCAGGTCTAACTAAGAAGTATCAGCATTTTGATTGACCTGCTTCTTTTATTGAAAAATCTATCCACTTTGCGTAAATCCCCATTTCTTTTGATACTTAAGTATCATTCTATCGTAATTTTCTTTGTCCATCTCTGTCTTCCTTACTAAAACACATAAAAAGTACATATCAACACTAAACCATATATTTGAAAGTACACATCAACCTATTAAAGGTTCATTGTATTTATAGAAATTAAGGTCGTCGGATATTGTAAGACTAAACTTACATTATTATCACACACTTAATAAGCTAGAAATAAGATGAGGAAGAAGAAGGTGAGGTGACTAGAATAAGCTAAAGAAGAAAAAATATTTCTTAATTGGAATGAGTAGCAAAACAAACACACTTTCTCTCTCTAACTTAAAAAAACCAAATACTAGCCAACTCTCTAAGAAAGAGGGGGAGGGGTTCCTTTTATAGCTAAGGACCATTCCTACACTTCCACTCTTGAAGCGATGTGGGATAATTCCCAAAACTAGTGTAATATTAGCTTTGGAATCCCGTAACTATATTTCTTAACTACTACAAGGTTCGTTAATACATTAGGACCATCACTTCATAAAACCGCAAGGCTAACAATCTCCCACTAAGGAGTGGTCATTGCGTAGAAGAATCTACTCCGTTGATGTCGTAACTCTTGGAACCTTATAGTAGTGAACATTCCTTTAAAGTTCTTTTGCATGCTTTGTGATCTTGGATCTTTGATCTTTAACTTGCTTTCATTATCTTTAGCCTTGAGATAATCATTGATACTTGATGAATATGTTGGAAATTTAGTGCAATTGTAGGAATCGGGTCATACTTGGAAATGGGTTTGGAGGTATGGAGTATATACCCATCAAGTCACTGATTTTCCCTGACTCTTTTAGTGGTTAGATTAAATGGGTGGTTACAAACATTGAAGTGGCAGGTTTAACTACAGTAAATGTTTGTAACAAACTTTTGTCTATTTAAGTGACAGATTTGACTACATTAAATGACCACATTTAATTTGGTCATGTAACCATTAATTCCTAAATTATGGAAGATAATTATAGAAGAGCTTAATTAGCCATTAATCTCTCGTTAATTCCATTGACTAGGTTTTAAGTATTTACCCTATAAATAAGGTTCACAATTGCATAGAAAAACCTAAACACATAGAAACGCAGTGTTCTTGATTTGTGCCTAAAACAAGAACAACACTTGGTTTTATCCCAAGGAGGTATTCGTGATACCCATGCATAGGGTCTAATAATATTATTAGGAAAGTGATTACACGACTTCAAGTGATATCCGGTAACCATCTTTGGTAATTAGCTAGGCTATTAATTGTCTTCACCCCGATCTGGGACATACAACAACCAACAATCAAAGAAGATTATTTTGTGATAATCAATGGTTGCTGCTGCTATGAAACACATGACTTTAAACTTTGCCAATCTTGACAAGTTTGAAGGAGTGGACTTTAGAAGATGGCAGAAGAAGATGTACTTCTTGCTTTCCAGCATGAGTGTGGTGTATGTGCTAACTACTCATATTCTTGAAGATGGTGGCGATGATGCAACCGTGGAACAAATCAGGAAAAGGGCCAAGTGGGACAATGATGACTATGTTTACAGAGGTTTAATCCTTAAAGGTATGTCTGATCCTTTATTTGATATTTACCAAAATGTTGAATCTGGAAAAGAACTATCGGATTCCTTGGAAGCCAAATATATGGCTGATGATGCATAAAGTAAGAAGTTCCTTATTAGTAATTTCAAAAATTACAAAATGACTGATTCAATACCAGTTATGAAACAATACAATGAACCTCTTGGTATACTTGAAAGATTTACACAACACAAAATGAACATGGTTGAGGCTATTCAAGTCTCTTCTATTATTGATAAACTTTCTCATTCTAGAAAAAATTTCAAGCATACCTTGAAACATAATAAGGAGGAGTTAACTCTTGTTGATTTGGGCAGTCATCTACGCATTGAGGAGTCCCTCAGGGTACATATAGTGACAAGCCAAAGGGCAACAATGTTGTTGGTCCACAGTAATTGGAAGTGGTTGTATAGATCTTAGATTTAGTTCTGGGAAGATTGTTTCTTTGTTTATTTGCATGTTCTTAATATTTAGAAAACTTTTGTTTCAAGTAGTATTTTGATTAATTGTGGTTATAAACAAGTAACTGAATCTGATAAATTTGTTTTGTCTGAACATGGTGTGTTTATTGGTTTTGGCAATTTGTGTAGTTAAATATTCAGGCTTAATATTGTTAATGATATTGGTAAATCAGCCTTTATGTCAACCATTAAACTGAATGATTCAATCATATGGCATGCTAGACTGGGCCATGTCCACTTTAAAAGAATGCAAGATATGTCTAAGGATGGGTTAATCTCTGCTTTTGACATGGCCACTGAAAAGTGTAAGCCTTTCATGCTGACCAAAATAACTAAGAAACCATTTCAAAATGTAAAACGTAAAACTGAAGTTTTAGAGCTGAATATAGTGATTTGAGTGTGATTTGCATCCTACTCCCTCATTAGGGAATAAGAAATACTTTGTGACATTTATTGAAGATGCTTTCAAGTGATATTGTTAAGTATTTATTTATTACATACTAAGTATTAAGTCATTAGATAAATTCTCAAGTATTCAAAACTGGACATTAAATTACAACAAGGGTATCTGATTAAAATGATCAAAAGATTTAGGACTGATAGGGGAGGTGAGTACATGGATACTCTGTATTTTCAGTCTGTTGGTATTATCCATGAAACGACTGCCCCCTATACTCCACAACAAAATGGTATATCTGAAAGGAAAAATAGAGTACTGAAAGAAATGGTTAATTCCATGTTGTCCTACTCAGGACTGAGTCAAGGGTTCTGGGGTGAAGCTATGTTAACAGCTTGCTATTTATTAAATAGGGTTCCTAATAAAAGGAACAAGATTACCCCTTATGAACTCTGGACTAAAAGGAAACCAAACCTGAACTACCTCAGGGTTTGGGGTTGTAGGGCAGTTGTAAGACTCCCTGATCTAAAGCTGAAAACTTTGGGTGAAAGAGGCATTGAATGCATCTTTGTTGGATATGCTGAGCATTCCAAGGCTTTTAGGTTCTATGTCATTGAGCCTAATGATTCAGTTTCAATTAACTCTATAATTGAATCAAGGGATGCTATCTTTGATGAGAATAGATTCTCATCAGTCCCTAGACCAAGTCAGAGGTCCATATTCATATGCGAACTCACTGCTAAGCTACACTCTGGTGCGCTTCAGTGCGTACCTGCAGTTCGACACCAAAATCATTCTGATGCAGCACCCTCTGACAGCTATCGATCGTTGCTACTTCTGCGTCAAGAAGCAATCTCTTTCGGATGAGCTTTGACTACAATCGTGGGTCTCTCAACCACCTCTGGGTCGTTCGCGCATATCTCTACCTACGCGGCTTGCTTTCCTCTTCGGTGACTAAACTACTCCGGACTCTTCAACAAAGAAAATTAAGGTACGATCGGAATACCTATCTGAATTAGTCAAACGGACATGGTTGTAATTCAGGGCTTTAAACTATCCTAAATCAGGTATAGAATAACTTTGCTACTATATGCTCCACGCGCGCCACGTATCAGGCATAACTAACTGACTGTGCTCCGCTACTATGGAATCACATTTCCACAATCTGTTTATTAACTTATGGATGTGCAAGTTCAGCTTTCTTGAATGGTCGAATCCTGGGCACCTGAGCGACGCGCCATATATGCATCTACCAACTCCATCTAGCGGCTTCATATTGCCTGGCAATGGAACAAACAAGGTGTCGTAATGATTTCCTGTCTCCTTATACTGGACCGCGAAGCACCTGCATACTACTCGCAAATGCATTCACAAATATAACTTTGATGTAAGTGGTTTGTTAACTGGTCATATTTTATTAACCTAGATAAATCATTGTGCTATGTACGACAACTTTTATGGAATCTGGTAAGGATCGCTCTCTCTCTTTGTCATCTCTCTTGCTTCGATATGAAACGCGCCTCAATCTTTGGCAACTGACCACAAGTCTCAGGTTCGACCTGACAATGGATAATCTCTCTGCTCCTCACTAGCCGCGTCATTTATGACTCGGGACTATGGGGAGTTGATTGTTACCTCCACGCCTGGCCTATTAGGATTCTCTATTCTCGCGCTCAACGTTCATGCGACACTCGCATATTTCTCTCAGCGCCTACCTATGCTATACTCTGAAGGCTATCATATCAGAAATTGCCAAATTCTACTCTTCGGTTTGGCACTCACAGTCGCGCAACTCTCTACTCTCTGGGATAAATACGTGCACGAAGCCGAGATGCAAACTTAATGGTAATACGCAGTCACCTCCCCTCAACTGACGTATTCTCTCGCGCGTGATTGCACTGCCACGCGCCGCTCTGTCATCGCAACTGACTTGTACAAGGACTGATATTGCTTTTGTAGTGGTAATTGAGTAGGTATACTTGTAATCCTGGTACACTATTAACATACACAACTACGCAAGCACACTATTCCTCAGCGGATACTATAGCTCTTTAAAGAAATACCAATGGAATATAGTCTCTATCGATATCTACCATGGTTCATCCTTCACTGTTCTAGAAGGTATCATCACACTGCATGCAATCAGCTCGTATCTCGCATTACTAAAGAAAACAATGGACTATAGTTTAACATATACTGGTTATCCATCAGTCCTAGAAGGATACACTGATGCAAGCTGTATTAGCAATACTAAAGACAATTCTTCTACCAGTGGCTGAGTATTCCTGCTTGGTGGTGGTGTAATTTATTAGGCTTTCAAGAAACAAACTTGCATCATTGGTTCAACAATGGAATCTAAATTTATAGCTTTAACAGCTGCTGGTAAGGAAGCTGAATGGTTGAAAAACTTGCTCATTGAGATTCCATTGTGGTCCAAACCTATATCACCTATTTCTATCCGTTGTGATAGTGCTGCCACATTGGTAAAGGCTTATAGCCAAATATACAATGGGAAGTCTAGACACTTAGGTGTTAGACATAGCATGATTTGTAAGCTGATCATGAATGGGGTTATATCTATAAAGTTTGTGAGGTCTCAACAAAACTTAGCTGATCACTTGACAAAAGGGCTGGCTAGAGACTTGGTTATAAAGTCTGCTAAAGGGGTGGGATTAAAGTCCAACTAAGTCGCTGAATGCTAGGACACCCAACTCCCTACTAAGGAAATTTGGTAGCTGAGTTTAATGTGGAAAGCTGACCATTCAGAGGACTGAAGCACATGTATTTACATATCATCCCAAGGATGTGCTTGGAACCTGCTGAAAAGGAGGATGAAGTTTGAAAAGTGTTTCGTATGAACATGAATAAAGAGGAACCACCTATGTAAATGTTGAGGTTTTACCGCTTCAGGGAGCATGGACTTTGGCTCTTACAACATTTATGAATTGGATATGGACACATGGCTTGTATAGTGTCAAGAGTTTCTTATGTGTTTGAAAACTTGTGTGTATTTTATCTTCAGGTTTTCAAATAGGTTGAAGGGTTCAATTCTTATAATACCCTGATTCTCGAATATTTAAACCTGTAATTTACTAAGATGAAAATTCAATCCCCATGACATTTTCATTTATGCACTTGTTTGTTTAATGTTCAATTTTTCATGCAAAGGAATTGTAATAAATTAGGGAGGATTGTTGGAAATTTAGTGCAATTGTGGGAATCGAGTCATACTTGGAAATAGGTTTGGAGGTACGGAGTGTACACTCATCAAGTCATTGATTTTCCCTGACTCTTCTAGTGGTTTGATTAAATGGGTGGTTACAAACATTAAAATGGCAGGTTTGACTACATTAAATGACAAAGATCAAAACACCTTTTCGGGAGGGGGGGGGGGTCTTGGTTGATCAAAAAAGGAAAGGTTAGATTAGAAGAGAAAAAGGAAAAATACCAGTGAACATCTACCACCCCTCATGGAGAGCCATGAGGGGTATTTATACTAAAAGAAAAAGCAAACTATTTCTAGTTTACATAAATGACCCCTGGTGACACGTAGTGTCCAAGACTAGTCCAATTCACGTGTAAGACGCCAACTTCACTAAAAAGCGAGGCTAACAATCTCCCTCCAAGATGGCGTCACACATGAATTGGTTACAATGTTCCCCATAAGCAAAAATAAAGAAAATTGATAAGAATGAAGTCCAGTATTCCTTGAGAATATCTTTGACGACCTGCTTGAATACTCCAGCTTTATTTCTTCAGCTTGTAGATGAACATACTGCTGAAATCTTTAGCTCCCTCCCAAACAGACACCCCTGAGACTGATAAGAATTAATACACCATTCTTGAGGGAGGGATGATATCATCAACATCGTCTCACTTAGGAAGCATTCCAGTTTTGTTTGAATTCAGCCCAAAATACCCGAAGTACACACTTTAATCCTTTTTTTAAAGTCGAGAACGTAGCACCAAAATCAATTAAGACCCGAAAATGCACTTTTCTCCCTCCAGGAAAGTGCAGATATGAATTGCTACACCACAGTCAATTAATTCCCGAGTGTACGCAATTTATCCCTCTATGTAGTCAAAATGGTAATATCAAAGTCAACTAAGTCCCGAATGTACCAAATTAAATTGTTTCACCAAAGACAACTAAGTCCCGAGTGAAAGCAATTTATCCCGCTGCGTAGGCGAAATTGTAACATTAAAACGGTAACATAAAAAATCAACTAAGTACCAAATGTACACATTTCTCCCTCTAGGATGATGACTATTTGAGGAATCATCCTACACATGTGTACATAATATGCCAACTGGAACAACTTACTTAGCTTCATAGCCCGTGATTGCATAAGCAATACTCTATGAGAAGATGTCGGTACTCTCTTTACAAATCTCTCTTGATCAACCCGATCTAAATCCCCTTATCTATTCTGTAGGCTAATACTGATGACCACTGATTGAAGCGTAATCCTTCACTTGTGACTTAATCTTGTACTATCCGTGTAATGAAAGAACGGTGCAGAGGCAAATCTCTGAGTACCATATACTTACCTAAAAGTATACAAAAAATACATCACCTCTTGAAATCTCCTCAACTACATGAGACACTGAGTACTACAATGTAACTCCTTATAGTGATAGCTACTTTGTGGTATAGGTAGAAAGAATCACAAAAGCAACTAGATATCCAAGTCTTCGTCACTAACACAAGTCATCCTCGTTGTGGAGAAAGAAAGAACCGAAGACGAAATAAGAACACTCCCTGTGAAAGTCTACTTCAATCTCAAATAAGTAACATCATACAAAACCCCGTGATCATTAAAATTCAATAATAGCCGTTAAGAGTGAAGGTTAATTTTGATAAGAATCATTTTTAGTGTAATGTATTGTGTTTGTTGTGTTGTTGTTCGTGATTTTTGATATTTTATGATCGTTAACGGATATCAGCTCAAAAAATATACCATAAACACGACCCGTCCGAATAATAAAACCCGGTCTCATAAACATTACCCGACATGAAATATTGTTTTAATACCCGACGAATCCATTAACACTCGCAATACCAACCGATTATAACCCAGCCCATCAACTTTTTATGTTAAGCCCGAGCTGCCAAATGCTATATAACTCATAAGCTCGAGCTTCACCAGCCCAACACCAAAAACATATCAGCCCATTCCATTTTGATCATTATACTCAACCCATGTCATTTTGATGAGAACTGATACTCAGCCCATAAAAATATATACCAAGCTCAAACCTTATTACCAAATTCAGAATGGGGCCCAAATAATACAAACCCAAATCCACACATATCAGATATGAAGTAGGATTGCCCTAATTTTGTGGCAGTATATAAGAGTATTATTCCTAAAAACCCTCAAGTAAACATAACCCTAATCACGTTTCTACTTTCATCCGCCCCCATTTATCTTCTCCCATCCAAACATAAATCAATCTCTTCAACCTTCCTAATCACTTTATTGAAAAAACAACACCCCAAAATTCTTCATTCACTTCTTTTTATTAAATTGAATCATATCCTTACACCTTCCTTAATCGGTTCAGAATTAATCCAAGAAGATCACAGAAGATACGAGGCTTCAAGATCCTTTGAAGGGTCTAAGATAGGTTCGACTTATGTAATTGACATGTGTTTCAATCGAAACAAAGATCAACTATGGCAGTGTTGTTAATGGTCGTTCTTTAAATTCGAATATAGAAAAGGGTTTTACCCAACAAGATCGATGAGGATATTGTGTTTAGTCTAAAAAAAATTGGTGACAAATAAACATAAATCTGAGATTGATTTTTCATTGAATTTTCTGTTACGAGTCTTTGATGAAGGGATAGGATTAATTGTGGAGATGATTAAGAGAAAATGTGACGATGAGTTAGGGTTTTGTTTGTTGGATTTGTGTTGATGAGGCTGCAAGATGTAATTTATGTGGGTTTGATGTTTTAAACGAGTCTGTCTTCTTTGTCTTCATTTCTGTTTGACTGTGACTCGTATGAGTTGACTCGGTTTGGGTTGGTGTTAAATTGGTTTGAATTTTAATAGTTCGGTTCCAACTAATTTTAGCTGTTCAATGTTCAAATAATCTTTAGTTGTTCGGTTCCAAAAAGAATTTAAGTTGTTCGGTTTGTAAGGGAAATTGGTTGTTCGGTTTACAAAAAGAAACAGGTTGTTCAGTTTACTTGTTCGGTTGACAAATCTTTTGAGTTGTTCGGTTGACCAAGCCTTTTGAGTTGTTCGGTTCGAGTTGTTCGGTTCACAAGACTCCAAAAAGTACACTCGTCCTTGTCTTCTTGTCTTCTTCAGAAACAAAAAAACCCCAATCATCCTTTTTTGCAAGAAAAATGGATTTGGGTTCCCCTTCTTGTTATTCAAACCGTGTACCAACAATAACCATAAGCCACCCTCAAAAAATAAGCCAAAAAAATGAAACCATCTGAAGATAAGTTTTGGAAAGCAAAGAGACCCACAAAAAAACTCATCAACAATCTTGTAATAAGCTTGAAACAAGCTTAGAAATATGGACGAAATAAGTAAAAAAAACAAAAAGTCCAACCTCTTTTTTGATAGGAACACAAAGACATTGAAACTGTTATAAAAACAACAACAAAAAACGTGGCTATTTTTTCAAAAAATAAGCACACGAAATAAGCTGCAAGAAGCTATCACACACGAAACAACAAACACAAATACAAAACACCCTCGATTAGCTCTTAATACCAATTGACAAGGATACAAAACACCTTTTCGGGGGGTCTTAGTTGATCAAAGAACAAAAGATGAATCATTGTTATTTTAGTGAGAGAAAGTAGAGAGAGGGTGAGATAAACACAAAAAGGAAATGTTAAATTAGAAAAGAAAAAGGAAAAATACAAATGAACATCTACCACCCCTCATGGAGAGCCATGAGGGGTATTTATACTAAAAGAAAAAGCAAACTATTCCTAGTTTACATAAATGACCCTTGCGTGACACGCAGTGTCAAAGACTAGTCCAATTCAGGTGTAAGACGCCAACTTTACTAAAAAGCGAGGCTAACATTAAATGTTTGTAACAAACTTTTGCCTATTTAAGTGGCATATTTGACTGCATTAAATGACCACATTTAATTTGGTCATGTAACCACTAATTCCTAAATTATGGAGGATAATTATGGAAGAGATTAATTGCCATTAATATCTCATTAATTCCATTAACTAGGTTTTAAGTATTTCTCTTATAAATAGGGATCACAATTGCATGGAAAACATATAGAAAACCTAAACACATAGAAATGCAGTGTTCTTGATTTGTGCCTAAAACAAGAACAACACTTGGTTTTATCCCAAGGAGGTATTCGTGATACCCAGGCATAGAGTCGAATAATCTTCTTTAGAAAGTGATTACACGACTTCAAGTGATATCCGGTAACCATCTTTGGTAATTAGCTAGACTATTGATTGTCTTCACCCTGATTTGAGACACACAACAACCAACAAGAAACGTCTTCTTAACCAACATACTCATACTTGGACATCATTTGAAAGCTAACTATCTCCCTCAAAATAACCTTTTGACTTGATCATAATCTTGGTGACTTTGATAGAGATCTTTGATTATCAGAGATGTGGAAGTGTATCTTTCAATGTTCAGAGCTTTCTTTAAGTCTTTATTGATGCCTTGTATATGTCTTTGAGCTTTGAGTATGAGCATGTGGCCTTGATGGATATGGAATAGAGGTGGACATCATCCTTTGTCCCTGCACTTGAATGGTTAGCAATAAACACAGATTTAGATGAATGTCTCGTCATTCATCGATTAGTTTGGTAGTAATAACCTTCAGTTCCATGAGGACCGTTAGTAGTAAAATACCGACCCATCTCCTCATTGCCATTAATGACAACTCAACAGGATTTCCAGCATAAAATGATGTTCCTAAACCAGGATGCCTCGAGTGAGCTAGCGAAAATTGGTTCAGGTGAGTCCTCGAAGTCAACGTGAAGTCAACAACACGACTATAGACCTTATCCATTATGAAACACTTTGTGGGTAACATTAACCCTCGTGTCTGGGAAGACCGTTTTCAGTTCATAAACTAACCTATCTCTTCAAAGCCATATGAAATGAGTACTCGATAGGTTTTCCAACTAACTGTTGTTTCCCATGTCCGGATGCCCTTGGAGAGGCACTCACCCACTCCCAAAACACCCCCCCCCCCCCCCCCCCCACCCCCCCCCCCCCCCCCCCCCCCCCCCCCTCCCCCCCCCCACCCCCCCCCCCCCCCCCCCCCTCTTCATCATAATAAATACCCAACACAACAACTAACAAAGCATCCCTCCTCCCCCCCCCCCCCCCCCCCCCACCCCCCCCCCCCCCCCCCCCCCCCCCCCCCACCCCCACCCCCCCCCCCCCCCCCCCCCCCCCCCCCCCCCCCCCCCCCCCCCCCCCCCCCCCCCCCCCCCCCCCCCCCCCCCCCCCCCCCCCCCCCCCCCCCCCCCCCCCCCTCCCCCCAATACCCCCCCCCCCCCCACCCCCCACCCCCCCCCCCCCCCCCCTCCCCCCCACCCCCCCCCCCCCCCCCCCCCCCCCCCCCCCCCCCCCCCCCCCCCCCCCCCCCACTAACACCCCCCCCCCCACCCCCCCCCCCCCCCCCCACCCCCCCCCCCCACCCCCCCCCCCCACCCACCCCCCCCCCCCCCCCTCCCCCCACCCCCCCCCCCCCCCCCCCCCCCCCCCCTATCCCCTCAACACTATATTGCAATTCTTCGATAGTCTTCGTCGAATGTGCTCCAGTTACTATAAGAAATCATCCGTCCCATTATTCCCTACTATTTTACATTACGCCCATTCACCACGATACTGCTCTTGTTGAAGCTCAACATACGCGCTACTCCGAGCTTCGTCTTAGATCGTCATCGTCGAACTGTGAAGTTCTAAAGAAACTCATCCGTCAATTCATATTTTCATTCTCATACCCGAATGCTCTTTTGAAGCTAACAACGAACATGAGATCGTCTTCAGAGAACTATGAGGCTCTTAGAAGACTGAAGAAAATAACCTAAAAATTATTTGAAGTGTTGATCAATAAAGAGTTGTTAAACACTTCAAAAGTTTTGGATTTTGAAAGTATCCGTCAATTCTCATATATGGAATTGTGTCCTAATGAGATTTATGATTGATCTCATTGGCTCTAGACTCTATAAGTGCATATTTGTTATTTGGTGATCGGAGGCTGGAGCGGACTACCACCTTTTCAATATCAACTATCTCAGAATGCGAAGGTTGATAGAAGTGTGTTGATCTACATGAGAAATGAAACAAACTTCTTTTGAGAGAAGCCTGAGTAGCTGGGAGGGTTGTGCATTTGGGTCCATAATGACTTGTCTTCAATATCAGTATCAACTTTGTGATTACCGATCGATTATGCATTAGCCCATTTATGCCTAGTATATGGAGGGCTTATTTCTTTACACCCTTACATCACATTTATTTTTCATTCTTCAACCCCTTTTAATGTTAACTAAAACATCCTTATTATCATCTTGTTAGGTTTTTTCTAATGATAACTTATGCCTTGGATAACATTTTTCTCATTATCACTTTACTTCTTTTTAAAGATCTTCTTCTAAGGACTTCTATTCTATCTATGGGAGTGTTCCTATGTAGATCCCTCCTGTTCTGACTGGATCATGAAACAATACCAAACCTTAACCACCTTATATCTTCTTGATTATCATTTGTTGGTCGGTCATTTGGTATTACGATCGAATCCATAAGATTATTTGAAAAAGAAATCAAAGTGTTTGAGAAATCATTGGTTTACACTTTGAGAGTTTTCAATTCTATCAAAAAGCTCCCCCTAAACATGTGCATTATATTATGAAATAGTTTTTCACATGAGAGGTCGAGTAAGCACTTACTTTATAAAGATCTTATTCGAATTAAGCAATATTGATCATATTTTAATTACTATTCTCCCCCTCAAAAACTGCAGATGTAGTTGTAGTTTTTTATTATACAATCGAATTAAAATACAAGTTAATGTACGTTAACTCGCTTGTAGAATGAATGCTTATGGGGAGGATAATGTTGCATGAAAAATAGAACTTATATTTTCTTTTTTCTTATATATTTATACTCTCCCTGAAAAATAGATTAGAGTGAAAACTTAGAGATAAGAGTTTGATTTTGAAATTATCTTTTTGAAAAATCTTTAAAAAAATTGTGCTCAACAAGAAAAATAAAAGATGAAACTTATACATCTAAAATCTTTTCTTTGATACTTCTCTTGAGCATTCAAAACTTGGAATGTTTGTATGACTTTGCTCAAGACCGAGAAGATATGAACTTCCCGTTGTTGAGGAATAATGAACATAAATGTGCACTTTCTTTTATTTGAAGTCTGAGTCCTAACATGACATTTATTTAGAAGTCGTAGAGAGTTTGAGAAATGACATGTTAAAATATTTAGAAACTCTCGCTCGAACTTTATTTACATTCTTGTGTCATTGTTGAAACACATTTCTAAGGACGTAAATATTATCGATTTCGAGAGACATGTTGAAGAAGAATATTTTTAGTATTTTTGAAAAAAATTTGATTTTTGATTTTTCTTTTATAGATTTTATATTTTTGTATTTTTCTTTTCTAAATAATATATACAAAGTGTTACTGTGATTTTGCAAGACGTTCAAGTTCCTTAGGAGATAAACTACACATACCAAGGTGACGAACCAAGTAGTTAAACCTTTCATGTGAAAGGGCTTTGGTTAAAATGTTAGCCAGTTGGTAGTCGGTCTTGATAAAATACAGCTCAATCGTACCCTTTTTTACGTGCTCCTTGATGAAATTCTAGCAGAAACCGATGGATTTTTTCTCGAGTGTTGGACCGGGTTGCAGGATATGGCTATGGCTGACTTTGAATCACAATAGATAGGAATTTTATGAAAGTGAAAGCCATGATCCATTAACTGTGTTCTCATCCAAAAGACTTGAGGACAATAAGCGGATAGAGACGTATATTCTGTCTCTGCGATTGACATCATTGTACAATCTTGTTTTTTTGAGGACCAGCTCACCAGCTTTTCTCCTAAGAATTGCGTTCCTCCTAAAGTACTCTTAAAGGTGTCTTGACATCCTGCGTTATCAACATCTGAAAATGCAGTAAGTTTAAAACCAAAATCCTTTGTATACCAAAGACCCATATTAACAGCTCCCTAGAGATAACAAAATATCCGTTTAACCTCCTAGAGGTGCTTCTTGGTTGGCTTTGTCTAGTATCGAGCACATAAACAAGTAGCATGTACAATGTCTGATTTGCTTGAAGTTAGATACATTTGTGAACCGATCATGCTTTGATATTTCGTAACGTCTATGGATGTCTCATTCGTATCAAGATCAAGTTTGTGTTTAGTCTCCATTGGAGTACCAATAGGATCACAATTACCCATTCCATGCTTTTCAGAAATTCAAGCACATAATTAGACTAGTTTAAGAAAATATCACGGGGGGATTAGTTAACTTGTAAACTAAGGAAAAACGTCATTTCTCCCATCATCTACATTTCAAAGCGGCTTTTCATAAGTTCAGCAAATAATTAAGAATATCTAGGGTTTGTTGAACCAAAGATAATATCATCTACGTAAACTTGTACCATTAAGATATCGTTGTCATGATATCTTGTAAACATTGTTGGATTGATGGTTCCTTTGGTGAAGTGATTCTATAGGAGAAACTTTGACAGTTCGTCGTACCATGCCTTCGTGCTTGCTTTAACCCATATACTACCTTTTTTAATTTGTAGAGATGACTTGGTTGATCAGCATCGATGAAACCTTCAGGTTGACATACATACACTTTTTCCTTTAACGAACCATGCAAAAAATCTATTTTCACGTCCATTCGATAAAAGGGGAGCGATTTGTGTGCAGCATACGCCAAATCAGACAAGCTTTGTTTCTAATGATCGTTTAATCAAGCTTGTTTTTGAATATCCATTTCAGAGTAAGGGGTTTTATATTTTTCGGATAAGGAACTAATTCCCATACATTAATCCATTTGAACTAGAGAAACTCTTCTTGCATTGCTTCAATCCATCCATATTCGGTCATAGCCTCTTTGACATTTCTTGGTTCCATGCTGCTCACAGACAATGCATAGACACACATTTATGCATTTGTTCGCAGCTGACTGCTTGTCAAGACTGGTTTTGAGGGATCCCCTATCACTTGTTCTAGTGGATGATCCTTAGTCCAGTGGAAAATCGTGTTGGTACGGTTGATAAAACATATGCATGTTTAATGGATCCACATATTGTGACGATGATTCAGCTGAGCTTGTGGATGGTGTAGCAAATAAACGTGTTGTCATCGAACAATGATTGTTAACATTATCAACAACTGCTTTTGATTAGAGTTGTGGTTGTTTGAGTTGTTGTAGCTCGTCAACATCTTGTGAAGTGTTTTGAATAACTGGAGCCTCTATGGATGAATTTGTTGGTGTCGGTGCAGTTTCTACAGTTGTTGTAGATGCATTTGGTGTTTGACAGTTTAGAGTTGCTGGTGTAGCGAGAGGAATTCTTATAGCATCTGATTGTTGACCACCCATGTAATCATCATACATTGACTCGAACAAATGAGGTGTTAATTTTAACTGAGCATAAGTAAGTTCGAGTCTTGAACTGAT
This sequence comes from Tanacetum coccineum, assembly GCA_026074375.1. NCBI lineage: Eukaryota > Viridiplantae > Streptophyta > Magnoliopsida > Asterales > Asteraceae > Tanacetum > Tanacetum coccineum. Next base: position 35,303 of record BQNB010021145.1, on the reverse strand, counting down.
GTATCCACAATTCTTTCCTTAAAGCTTGGGTTTTCAACTGCGTTGTTTATAAGCAGTAGCTGAGAGCTCATCAAAAGTGATATTCATCGTCTCCATGACCTTCTTTGTCCTTCGATTATAGATTTTGTAAGCACAAGAAGTAGTATAATAAACAATGAAAAAGCCTAAATCACCTTTAGCACCAAGATTCCTAATGTCCTCATGATCATTCTTGAGATAACAAAGAGCCCTGAATACATGTAGAAACGAGATATCTGGTTTTCTATTGTTAATAAGCTTGTACGGTGTTTTTTTGAATCTTGTATGTATGAGGGATTGATTTTGAGTAAAGCACGCAGTTGCCATAGTATCAACACATAAAAATAATGGAGCACTAGAAAATATTAGCATTGTACGAGAAACCTCTAATACTGTGCGATTTCTATGTTTAACTACCCTGTTTTGCTGAGGAGTTCTGAAAGTCGACATTTGGTGAGTAATGCCAACATCTTCAAAGTAAGCCCTTAAGCACTTGATTCGTGAATTCTGTTCCGTTATCGGTTCTGACAATTATGACTGGAGCTTGTAGTAGAACTTGGATTTGATTTAGAAATTTTATGATTACTCTTGATGCTTTGTCTTTTGATATGAAAAAGTGAACCAATGTGTAACAAGATTAGTCATCCACAATCACCAAAATGTACCGCTTCCCATTAATGCTTTTGAATCCAATTGGACCACACAAATCCATATGAAGAAGGTGTAACCTATTATGAGAATTGGGAACAAGTTTTAGTTTGTGTGATTTCTTGTTACTTTTTCCCTACTCACATAATAAACAAAGATGATCTTTCGAATATTTTAATTTTGGAAGACCTATGATGAGATTGTCTTTTATAAGATTGTTTATGGTGTTAAAATTAAGATGCGGTAACCTTTGATGCCATAACCAAGCCTCGACTGATGTAGCACGATCCATGAGACAAATGGGAGAAGAAGATATCATTTCATAGAGGTTGATGGTGTAAAGGTTTGTAGAACGATTTCCTTTCAATAGATCAACTCCATCTAGATTTCTAACAAAGCAGGTGTTTCTTCTGAATGCAACCTCTAAATCTGAATCACAAAACTGTCCAACCAAGAATAGATTGTATCTTAAGCCCTCAACAAAGTAAACATGTGTTATCAATATGTTCCCCCATTGAAGATTGTCGTAACCCAGAATTGCTGCAACATGATCATTTCCAAAGCGTACAATTCCTATAAACTTCCAGACGAAGTTGATGAGCAACTTTAGATTCGTCGTTGATGTGCTGTCGTGTAGGGTAAATTTATTGATTACCAAGTTTTACATTTATATTTAGTCGACTTATCCTAAAACAACACTTTAACGGGCAGTGTACCCGATCAGGTGAAGTTTCGTTGTAAGTAGGGTGTCGAACACTAAGAGCGAGGTCATTAACCTTATAATATATTAGTATTTTAATTACTCTAGTTACGTTAATTCTAATTACTTGTTAAACCTATGCTATATACGCTTCTAAAGGATATGGGGGGTTTTCAGCCTGAGAGACTGGCACAGGTTTTATGGTGACAATAATCAATTCTAAACACAATAAACATGCAAGAAAACCATCAGAAGATAAAAGAGCGGTACAAGCCAAATAATAGAAAACTGTATTAGCCATATTAAATACAATTAAATGTTGGTTTGTTTATTTAGTGCAATGATTTCTTATCTTGAAGTGACATATCATTCTTAAGACTTAGGCGAGACATCATCCTAAGACCTAGACAAGTTGAATCCTATCACAATTAACGCATCCGCATAAAGCATCCTTTTAGTTTAATTATAATCTATCTAAGGATTATAGCAATGGTGAACTTGATAAACCCTAGCCCATTAGGACTTTACCCAAGAACAAACTTGTTGAAACATTACAGGTCACCTGCCGGTCCAACTAAGCTCTTAATTTAAAGACAAAGACAGAATGTTACTTGTGATCCTATTGGTCCAGTAATATAAAACACGATATGGAGAGCTATCCCAGTATCTAGCTCGCTTGTTATGCGTAACTAGACCCAGTTGAATGATAGGTCGCATATTCAAACACGTAGACAAGTATCACGTGATAAACATAATTAAACTTTCAACGATAAACTAAGGAAATCGATTTTAAAACAAACCAAACATTAAATCTTCATTAAGATGGCTAATACCCAAAGGTATAACCATTGTAATTATACAAGTGTGATCAATTAACCAAGGTAAACTAAACGTTTTACCGAACGATACCAAAAATTAAATGATTACAAGAGTAAGGAAATTACACGGTGTCTTCTATCGAATCGTGATCGATGCTTGACCATTGTTGCTCTTCTTTTCTTCATAAAATCGTCTTTTATGTGTATGGTATGAAGAATATGATTTTGCACACTAAAAACTCATTTTTGAGTCTTCTATTTATAACCTCTGAAAAATGCTGAATACGCCGTATTGGGCTAGGCCAATACGGCGTATTGGGAGTGTATCCCTTGGAGTGAGCGCAAAGTTTATAATCAATACAATATACATTCCCAAAATAATAATATCTTCATATCTCTAAATAGTTATCTTCATGGATACGGCATATGGAAGAAGGTAGATACGCCGTATTGGGAATTGTGAATACACATTTTCTTGTGAAGACTTGGCGCTGATACGCCGTATCTATTTTCCTGGATACGGCGTATTGGTTAGAAATGAGTAATCTTCAAATGTCTTCGTTTAAGCTCCAAAATATGCGCCTTTTAGCATGTCTTCACAAATCACTCCTCATATACTGCAAATAACACTTTTAAGCATTTAAGTACACATTCTTGCAATAATTATACAAAAGTGGTTAGTTTATTCGGGATAAATAATGGTATAAATGTGATGTTATTTAATGTCATCAAATATCCCCTCACTTGAATCCTACTTGTCCTCAAGTAGACTCTAGATTATATTGAAAATGCATCCCAACCGAAGTCAAGGATTTTTCCGTTTAAGCACTTCTTTTGATTTAATCACATGTACAAGACTAAGCACCTCACGAAATAAGGAAATGAAATCACTCAGATCACTCAACTAATCTAGGGTGTAACATTTAAGTGGTACGCTCAATTGCTCGATCGTGATTAGCTTCGTATCGTAAGCTTGGCAAGGATACACATCTCCACCACTAGAGCTAAGGAGAAACAAGTCAAAAGGTAAATTGGGTTTTATTAAAGGTTAAGGGTTAATCATTCTAACAATCTTTCACCGATAGTACCACCCCAACAAGGCAGCTAAAGCACACATACACGGCCGTAATGACAAAATAGACATGTGTGTTTGAACACATCTTCATTTGAGTTTTCACCAAAAGTCGTAAACCAACAAGGAGGCTAAATCACGCATACATGGCCGTAACAACAGAATAGACATGCATGACTCACTCCAACCTCGTTCGAGTAAAACCTAAGGTTAATTTCTAGGAATGGGAAGTAAATTGTTGTTAAATAAAATTTACAAAACAAATAGATTAAGCTTGAACAAATAAGGTAGTTGCTAGTAAATTTTCCCCGACCCGTCTCGTATGATAAAGGACTCAAATTTAGATACAAAACGCTCGATCATAGAGATGACAAAGACAACGCTAATTGACAATTTCCAAAATAACGGTTAACTTCCCTTACATCCCAAACTTACATACTTTTACAAAAGTGGTGATATCGACCACTTAATACAAAACTATACATCGTTGACTTTTAATCCACGAATAATCGATCCTTCTAAGAATTTTTTCGGTTTAAGTTTAACGAACCGATTATAAAACTTCCTTCTCTTTTTTGATATATTTTATATTTTTCCATTTTTAACATAATCCTCGGTACAATTTTACCGTCTTTACAATCATAATTTTTCCAGATAATTTTTCCTTCAACACTTCATCTTCGCACATAATACATAATCGCGAAAGTAGCAAAATACACGAGCTACAAATTTTTCCATTGCATTGTGCAAATTCCCGACCATAACAGAGATAGAAAATTTCACTTTGACACAGGAAATACAAAACTTTACACAAAAGCAACTAGCAACTTGATTAAAGTAGGCTTAATCTACAGGGTAGGCTAAGGTGTAAAGGTGTAACGAAATAAACATATGGTATGAAAAAGACGAGAATGGCTCAACAGGTTTTTCTAGGAGATCTTGCTCTTATGATGAGAGTAAGAAAAGGGTTACATGGGATTTAACTAACCAGTATAGTTAGTTAATTTTACAACATATAGGCTTTTTGGTGTATTCCTAGAAATTTACCAATTAAAAATGTTTCTCTATCTAAATCCATAGTACTCATCATTATGGTCTCGAGTGATATACGAGGCCAAGTTCTAAAGTCCACTACATCACCGACACACTCATATTTTTTGTGGAATTTTTAGTAAACGTTTGGAAACGGAATATGCTTAATTCTCACAAATTGGCATTAAGGGTTATAGTGCGCGAGATCATGTAACTAGTAATTTTTACAAAAGTTATGCTAGAAAAATTTTTAAATTTGGCATAACTTAAGCACATTAGCATGTTATTTGTAAAACAAAGGACAAGTAGGCATTTTAATTCTCCATCCACCCACTTAGATTATACATCGTCCTCATTGTATAGATAAAATAATAAAGAAAATGGAAAATAAAATTAGAACGAGGAACTCCCCTGATATGTTGCTCGGGATGATTCTCTAATTTGAGTTCTTGAGCAAAAAGTGTGTTGACGAGGCTTCAGAATGCTCGTACGAGTTCAACACACGTCTTTTTTAGAGTATACCATATCGTCGATTTCCTGATAGCAAGGTCCTGCATAAAAGATTAGAAGACAAAGGTGCAATTCCTAACTCGGTTATACAAAAGTTACAATGTAGGAAAACAATTAAACACACAATTGTACATGAATCAATACGCCGTATCCCAAACCCTAGGATACGCCGTATGGTTCATGTAAAAACAATTAAAAATTTTAAAGTACTGAAATTAAATTACAGACTGATAACGTCCAGACACATCCATACGACGTATCCAGAGGGGTTTGATACGCCGTATGGAGTGTTTAGGAAGACAGAATCGTGCAAATAATTTAAAAATAGTTCAAACAATTTAAAAACGACCGGGTTGTCTCCCGGGAAGCACTTTTGTTTCAGTTAGTCGTTAAGTTTGACTTTTTCCTTTTCTCATTACTCTTCATTTGCTACGTGTTATGGCCCATCCGCGATCTTTCTTATTGAAGAGTCCGTGGTAGATGCAAGACACGCTGCCAGGGGTTTTTTCTATAGTATCGATTTTGCTTGGACCTACAGTGATGTATTCTTCACAAGATCCTACCGAATACTGTACGACAGTGAATTCTTCAGTTTGGCACAGCTTGTCAGGGTTGCTGATGTCGTGATGAGCGGGAATTGGTATCAAAGAATAATCTTTATCAATGATTTCGTAGATGTCTTTTCCATCTTGCGCAACCAAGTAAGGTTTGAAAAATAAATCTGAGCATATATTTTCGTTGCTTTCTTCGCATGGTTCGTTGTAAGTGACGAGGTCGTTAATCATTCCTTTAGTTCATCCATTTACATAAAACCCCCATAGTCCGCTTTTGACGTTCTTGTCTAGCTCCCAGTAGTTGTCAAATTTTGATACCAGCCAATATAGAAATTCAAAGTAATCCGTTCCGTAGCCTAAGTCATCTGGAATTTTACTTTTGTATGTATGGGACAATAGGTAATATTTATGGAAGAATTTATTGCACAATTCCTTCCAAGTGGTAGTTGTTCCTTCATTGTCCCACCATTTCTTGGCATCTTTACTAAGTGATTTTGAGAACACGTGTAATCGAAGTTCATCCTTATCCACACTAGGAATCTTGATCCATTTGGTTATTTCTAGTAGTTTTCCAATGTGTTAGGTAATGTCACTTTCGTCCATACCATTGAAGGAGTTGTCATGCAATATTTTTAAGAATTCATCACCAATCTTTATCTCGGGTTTTGTGATCATAGACGAATTAGTTTGATCTCTATCATCGTCACTCGATATGTCTTCATCCATTAACCCTTCATTGTTTCCCACTTCTATCCAAGAATATAATAATGCTCGTTTAGTCGTTTCATCAACTTTTTTATGGTCTTCGAATTTTGAATTCCTCCAGGTTATGAATTTGAGTGGGTCAAGACCTTCTTCATCATCTACGCACATTTTACCATAATTGCTAGTACATGATAGTGGGTAAAATTTACTGAAAATTTTACTCACCAATTCTTCCCAAGTGTTGATTTTTCCATCTCCCTCGTTCATCCACCATTTTCTTGCTTTCCCAGAAAGCGAGAGAGGGAAGGTCATCATGCGGAGTTGAAAAGGATCCATATCGTCTACTTTGATCGAATCGAGTATTTCAAGAATTTTAGCAATGTGGCCAACCACATCTTCTTCAACCCTTCCGCTGTAAGAGTTACTACGTAGCTCCTTTAATAATTCCTCACCAAGTTCATATTTCTCATTGCTTTCGCTACTTGGCTCAGCAAGATATTGTTTAGCTCGAGCTTCGTTCAGAATAAGTTTTGCCATTGTTCGTCAAATGATTTCCTGAGAATAAGCACAAAATGATCAGTAGGATGTGCCCTCTCGGGAGAGAACATAATAAACAGGGAATCGAATACGAAAAATAACTACTGTTACTGTATCAGATGACCAATACACCGTATTCAATTGATTTGAATACACCGTATGATCTGTTGAAGGTAAATACACCGTATTGATTATACAGAATACGCCGTATTGTTTGGAAGAACAGATACGCCGTTTAGACTGTAGAAGTCAATACGCTGTTCCGAGTGGAAAGGTTGATACGTCGTATCCAACTGGTAAATACGGCGTATCTGTTGATCTGTCAGAACAGGATACTTAGAAAAGAATTAAATAATGCAAGAATTAAAACACACAATTAAATTAATTACAATCATAATTAAATTATACTAATTAGATTAATTCTAAACTAATGGTTAAAAATACTAATAAAATTAAAGGTTAAACTATTTCACTCCTCGGCAACGACGCCAAAAACTTGATGATCTGTCGTGTAGGGTCAATTTATTGATTACCAAGTTTTACATTTATATTTAGCCGACTTATCCTAAAATAACACTTTGACGGGCAGTGTACCCGATCGGGTGGAGTTTCGTGGTAAGTAGGGTGTCGAACACTAAGAGCGAGGTCGTTAACCTTATAATCTATCTGTATTTTAATTACTCTAGTTACGTTAATTCTAATTACTTATTAATCGCCTTATGAATGCACATTCATATTCTGTGTTAGCGATTTGGTGTAAAAGCTAAGTCCAATCCTAACTCGTTGTAGAGTGTGATTATGGAAATTAAAGACGTATGCCTAATTGCTACGTCAATACTTTGTTTTTATTAAAGGTTAAAAATGTTTAGTAGAATATTGTGTGGGCTTTATGAATAATGTTGTGGTTTAGACATAATGAAGTTTGTATCCACGATCCATAAATAGCAGGTTAATTTCGAAATAAAAGTTATTTTAGAAGTGCTTTTTTATAATTTACGTTTTATGTTGAAAAATAGTTTACTCAGACTATAGCTTAGGTCTTTTAATAGAACACTTTAAATGTAATGCCAGTAAATAGCGTTAAAATTATCTGGCCACTGCCCAACACAAACATCTCAGACACACTTATAGCCACACACACACACTCACACTTAAAAACACACATCCACACACACACAACACACACACACCTATCACACACACACTTATCTACACACCCATCACAAACACTCTCACGCCACCCACCCTCTATTACTCGACTGTAAAAACTATAATAAAATACATTTAAAGAACTTCTTCCCCCAAATCAACTCTTTTACTTATAGCAGGCCCCTCCGCCCGCCCTCCGTCGACAATCTAGGAAACCTAAGTCAACCTAATGCCGTTCCCCACTCCATCATTAGCGGTGAACCCTCCCCCACATCCCTTTTTGAGGCGACCTATTTACAAACCCCGAAGACCAATAGAACAAATTTTGATCACAGTTTGGCTAGAAATTGGTGTTAGGGGTATCAAGTAAAACAATGAGGGAAGTATAATCATCCTACGACTAATCTTTTAAATTCAATAACCTTGAGTTACTATGGATTTAGGTTTAATAAAAAATACAAATTTTATATTATTTAATTTAATGTTAAATGAATGAAGAATCAGAATAGTACAAGATTATTGAGGCATCCCACAATTATCATGTATAGGTTTGCATAGGAATATTTTAGGTTAGGGTTTGCATGGATTGATGTTATATTGATGAGCAGAATTTAGGTCAGATTGATTGGCGTTTTTCTCCATGATGGATAATGCAAATGACATGATTCTTTTTTTTAAACTGAATCATTTTGAATCTTCTTTTCAAAAAATCCGGCCTCAACAGTTTTTGAGGTCGGGAAGTCAGTTAAATAATGGTTACAAGATTCGTTGTCAAAACTGTGTTTTCAGACGAATTTTGAGTCAACTTAAGTGAGGTGAAAACCCTACTTAAGAAGTGTTTTAAATTAATCCCTTTTACAGAAAGTAACTTTCATATGTCTATTAAGAAACCCTAAAAGGGCTAAGGCTAAAATTAATTTTAAGTTGGGTTTTGAAGTCGAAACTTTTTAGTGTGCAATCAGATCCGAAAGTGACCAGTTTGTAAGTTTGATTTTCAAAGGTATACTTATGCATTGAATGGATGCATGGGCTTCTGAGGGAACTTAATATACACATGTGGGGTCATGTGTGAATTTTTGTGGGAATTATGGATGCGTTTTGGTATGGGTTTTGGGTCGTGCAAGTTGGGTAAAAATTCTGCATTTGAGCAGAAAGTTGTAAGTGTTTAAAATAAAAGTAAAAAGTAAATAAAAGATATAATGAAGATATAAAATGATGGTAGAGAGTCTTTACATATAGTATAGATGATATTAGTCCATCATTAGGGTTGTTATATTGGATTAAGCGTTTAGCTTACCGATGGTAACATGAGCTTTTATTGTGTATAGTTTAAGGAAGGAGTTTGTGTTACTTGTAGCTGCGCGATCAGGTGAGTTTCATAGCCCCTCTTTCTTATGATTTTATTGGGGTGAAAATGATGCAAATGGTTTGAAATGTTGAATGATTTGATTACTGTGATAATTGGTTGTCTAAAATGCATGGACTTTACGTGGCTATTATGTGTATGTGCTAAATGTATTGTGATGTGGTCAATTGGAGCCGGGTTGGCTTGGATCGTGGGCACGTTCCTGCCCCTTTTGATGTGTTGTGATGTGATCAAGTGGAGTCATGACTTGGGTCGAGGGCACGCCTGCCCCTCTTGGATTGTTGTGGATCGGGGGTAACGTTCCTACCCAAATGTGATTGGTTTGTTGTTTTGCATGTTAGCCTGTATGATAGCTCGTTTATTTCCATGCAGTGTTTTCTTTTATCACAGTAATGGTTGGATAAATTTTAATTCGTGTCTTAAACCTATGACTCTCACCAACTTTATGTTGACGTTTTTGAGCATCATTTTCAGGTAATCAGTTTGAGACTAATGATGCTAGGAGAAGTGGCTAGAGAGACCTTAGGATTGGCTTGTGGAGTTCTTCTTATTTTTTTTATTTAGACTTATGTTCTGCTGGATGATTTAAGTCTGGGATTGATTTACTTTTATGTGGTTTATGCATTTGCGTGTATGACATTACTTAATAATGCAAGACTCCTTTATCTTGTGTTGGGTATTGTTATGACACATAGTGTCCTCTGTGATTGTTTTCTTTTCCTTTTAGTATCTCTATAGTAGACGTCATTGTGTTGTAATGATATCCATGAAGTTCCACCTCGTGCTTCCGCCTTGGTGGGGTGTGACATTTGGGGCTTCAAGGCTTCAATCTTTCACTTCACTTCTGGCTTAGGACTCCTTAGAACACTTCTTGAGCAAAGGATTGCTGCTACGATAGGTTATAGAGGAGGAAGTAGGAGATGAGTTCAAATGAGAGTATGGTACCCCCTTTTTATACTAGTTTGACCCTTAGAGGCCAAGGGATCTTAGGGATTAAGGTTAGGATAGGTGGGTGTGATGTGGAGAGGCTATGGAATGACAAGGATGGTCTATGGTGATAGAATAGGTAATGTGGAGGTGGTTTTGGGGTGATGATTGGCCGCGGCTTCCTTAGAGCCAAAGGAAGGAGATGTGGATGATTTTAGGGCCATGTGATGACTTAAGGTGCTTGTAAGCAGCCTTGGTGACATATGTATGGTGTCATAGAGGTTCTTGATTGCATAGTTGGTTTTAAAATGGGTCAAAATAAAGAAAAATGGGTCGCGGGTTCAAGTGAAGTGGGCTAGGGCACGGTTTGGGTTTTCTTGCTTATAATTCGTGTGTATTGGTGATATAATGATAGATTAATGTTTGTAGGACTTGTATTAAGGTATTACAACAATATTTGGTTTATGGTTCGGGGTTAAAATGGGTGAAAACGAGTAAATGGGTCATAAGTTTATATTAGGGCACGTTTAGGGTTTCCTTGGTTCATTTCTTGTATATTGTTGTAGAAATTGTGAAATGATGATAGAATATGTCTTGTAATGTTGTAATTTATGTCATTACAACTTATTTGAGTAATGGTTGAGGTTAAAAATGGATAAAAACCAAGAAACGGGTTATAGTTTACTATTTAGCTCGGGTTAGGGTTTCTAACTTGGATTTCTTGTAATTTCATGGAATGAGAATGAATATGGAATGTAAATGAAGTATATGACTTGCTTGTAACTTGTACTTGATGGATTATACAAGATTCCTTGGGAAAACGGAGGTAAAACGGCTAGTTGGACATCGTGCATTAATGACTTGTACATTATACTTTAAAGGACTTATTCCTTATTTTGGAGGGAAGATGTATTCAAATGAGATGTTAAATGACTTGTATATAGGCTTTAGTAGCTTGTACATTCGCTTTAAATATTAACCTTTCATGGAATTAGGGTTTAGAGGTATACGATAACGGTTTAAAGCCCATTTTGATATAACGTTGTGAATGGTACATTATATAAGTAATGTACTTTGTAATAATGATATTAAGATATAGACTTGATATGATATGATGTTTGCTTTACATATAAATAGATATAGATGGCATAGGTAGGTTGTGTGAGCTCGTCTACTTTAGTTCTGTAAGTAATGTAATAAAGCGAAAAATTTCCTCGTACAATTGTGATCATAGTAAAATAGGTTGATTTTGTATTTGATGAAAATTCTGGGTTGTTATAGTCTCCACCCCTTACAGAAATATCGTCCTGAGATTTAGTCAGATGTTGGAGAGATGTCAAGGAATGATTATGAATTGTAAGAGAGTTGCTAATCATGTGGGATATAGATTTGGAAATGAACAGATGATGAAGGTAATAATGATAATGATTAAGTGAAGAAAAGGGATTATTTGTACAAACGGATTGAAAGAATGTTGTTTGTACATATGTCATATACTTAAGTCTACTTATTTATAATTTGTCACTTACAAAGAGAAGCGTCCAAATCCTTGTAACTGAGAATTTATAAATTCATAGTTCGGATATTTATAATTTCTTATTCAAATGAAGAAGCGTCCTAATTCATTTCGATAAGATGATCATAAATCGTCTTACCTAAGCATAAAACATGATATCAAAATGGTAATGTGTAGAAAATGATATGATTATGAAAGGTAAGAAAAATATGGAGATATTAATTGTACTGAAGCCCATATAGTCGAGGATGATAATTTATGTTTCAAAGGTATGAGGAGAGTATTCAGAGTTGAACATAATGGAATTAATGGGATTGACAAATGATGTCGAGTTTTGATATCACTAGATAACAAGATGAAACGAAATCATCACTTTATTATTCCATGGATAACTTTACATATGAAACTTTTAAAAGAGTTGACACTTATACTACGTGTCTCGTAGTAGGATTCTAGATAAAAGCAACAAATAACAAGGATTGTGGCTTGATGTTTGGGGTTTTCAAACTTATGAAGTGTGTTTCAGAATATTCTGGTGATGAACTTGAATATCTTCGAGAGTTGTTTCTATAGTAGAAAAGTATACTTGTCTCTAAGTATGCCCTCTTGTGGCCTTGTTGTTTGCACCGATTTGCATAATGTCCTTTCTCTCCACATACATTACAAGTTAGGGATACTGATTGTAGGTTGTTTCTAGTGGCTGGTCTTTTGTTTCTACAATTCTTGGTCAGATGACCTACTCTATTGCAAGTCCGACACTTGACAGTGCAGGGTCCTATGTGATGCAGGGTGCACCTTTCACACAGGGGACGATTCCTAGTATATCCATTGGCGGTATCATAAGTCCTGAAGGTTTCTTGCTTCTTGTTCTGCTGTTGGTGGTAATCATTGTTATTGTTGTTGTTGTTATAGTTATTCTGATAGTTGTTGTTGTTGTTGATGATGTTTCCCTTATCCTCAAGCTTTCATTTGAGATCATTGATTTCTTGCACAAAATCATGCTTTATTATTTGATCCATTAATCTCTGGGCTATGTTGGTGGCTTCCTTCAAAGTTTGAGGCTTCGAGGCAGTAACATTTCCGTCAATACTTCTGGGTAATCCACTGATGAAGACTTCCATAAGTTTCTCGGTGTTTGGTACCATGTTTGGGCATAAGACTGCCAATTCCTGGAATCTCCTAATGTAAGTCGTAGGATCATTTCCTTTCACGGCCAAGTTGCAAAATTTGTCTTCCATTTTCTTAACTTCAGTTCGAGGGCAATACTTATGGGTTAAGAGCCTTTTCAATTCCGTTCAGGTGATTTGATTGGCTTGATCTATTCCAATAGGTTGAGCATATGAATTCTACCAGGATAGGGCATCATCGGTTAAAGTACCGGTAGCAAATGTCACTTTGTTTTCCTCGGAACAGTTGCTATGAGAAAATACCGATTCAGTCCACTCAAACCATTGAATGAGGCCAACTGCTCCTTTCGTACCATTGAAGTAGAAAGGTTGACAACTAACGAAATCTTTATAGTTTCCTATTTTTGCTACAGGAGTTCCAGTAGGTCCGGCGTTCCTGTTGGGATTACTAGCACTTGCCATTGTTGCAGCTTGTGCTTCCAGAGCTGAAGAAATGCCATCAGTGATCAGTTGCTGGATGGTAGCTAAAGTTATGGCTGGTATTTCAGATGTTGACGTCCTTTTGGGAGGCATTCTATCAACATAAGACAACACGTAGTAAGAATGACATCACAAGTTTTGAAAGGTAATACTTAAAAGAAAATGTGATGCTTAAAATGCTTAAAGAGTAATGCTTATTTTTGAATTTTAAGCACTTTTAAGCATCTAGAGGTTATGGTATGATTCATAATGATGGAGACGGAGATAATGATGCATATGATGATAATGGAGATGATTATGAAAGAGAGATAAGTTGGTATTATGAAACAACAAGGTAACGGGATTTCCTTTGTATTAAGAACAACTTGTCTTAGTACTGTACATAGTCAAGATTTGACAAGTGTTTTTATTCATACCACACATCTCGTGGCTAGGATAAAGATATAACTAGTGTGATAGTTTGCTGATTTAGAGCTTGTAGATGGCATTCTAAAGATCTTCCTGATTTGTTTGAGCATGGATTTCCTCATTGATTTGTTCAAGATCGGAAATTCTAAAGTGATCAAAAGCAATCTTATCTTTTTGCCCTAATTGCTTCCTTTGAAGTTTGATAATCTAGGAACGGACTTTCTTAAGTTCAGTCTTTAGCTCGTTACCTTCTTCCATTTTTCCAATGCGGTGAAAAGAGAGTTCTTCTAAGTAATTCAAAATATCTTTGATTTGTTTCTCATGATGCTTCAGATGTATCTTACTTGAACTTTGTCCTATTTCAAATATCTGAGGTGGGGTAGGAGTATAAACTGAGAAAGATGGTGATACCAAATCACAGGTTTAATTCTGAGATGAATTGGAAAACATAGCTGAGGAAGAAGATGGGGAATGGATTTGCTTCTTAGGTGGTAATAATTCTTCAGGAACAAAGAAATATCGGGGATCAAATAGTAGTGATGGTGGTAATACCGGAGATAGAATCAAAATAACTGGTGGAGTAATAAGATCTGGTGGTGAAATAGGTGATTCCTTAGCATAAAATGCTTGTACGTCCTTTAAACAAAGATTATTGTAGAAAGGTGGGATCACTGATGGTATTATATTAGAGTTTTCTGAAGAGTTAAAAGAAATGCTTCCTGATGAAGCTGACAAATAATCCGATGAGACTGAAGTATAGTTAAGAATATTCATACAGGAAAAAGCATCCTCAGTATCGGAAGTAGAGTGGTTGGGAGAAGACATCGTTCTGTTAACAAACCAGTTGTAAATAACATAAGTTATTTATGGTATAATATAGTATAATAGTTATGTATCTTTACATACTGATCCGGAATGTAGTGGCACGGAGGACTTTGATGGCTAGAAAAGAAATGTGGTTATAGTTAAGGTTTTGACCTTGTTCTCTATAACCATGGCGCTGATACCAATCTGTAACACCCCCATTTTGACAAATATAGCAGCAGAAGCTAATCTGGGGAATTACTTCATGGATACAACAATCATAATCATAGGAAACAACTCAAAAGAGACGTTGTTCAAAAGATACGTTATCATTCATTTAAAATCAGAGTTTTACAAAGGCAGGTCCCAAAATCTAGTTACATAAAATGTGAATGATAATAAGTTTTTAGCCATCTTCAAGTCTATGCCACTCCAACATATTTCTCAGTTTGATGTGATACTTGTGTGCTATGTGATTCTTTTTGGTTGTTAAGTGTTAATATATGTGCATGATATCATTTTAAAGGTAAATGATTATCTTATTTTATGTGCATATGAGCTGGAGTTATAAGTATTCCATTTTTTCACAGTGTGGTGCTAATTGTTTATAAAGACGTGTATGCCATGCATTGCTACGACAAAAACTTGATTTTACAAGGCTAAGCGTTAATTGAATAAGTGTAGGCTTTATCAAGGAATGATGTGGTTGAAATAAGGAAGGTTTGTATCATAACTTTCCATTTAAAGGAAGTTAGAATGGAAATGAAAAGTTATTTTTTAGAAATGCGGTTTAATTTTGTTTATGTAAAAAGGTTCCTATAAATTAGCTTAGGATTTTTATAAAAACTTAAGGTAATGCAAGAACAAATGATTGTAATAAAAACTATATATAAAAATATATATAGATAATAAAATATATAATATATATATATAAAAATATAATAATATATATATATATATATATATAAATATATATATATATATAAAAATACATAAGGGAGGTCGATCGTTTTAGTGTTTGAATGGGTTTAGGAGGCCAAAATTGATAAGTAGGAATTATAGAAAGACCAGAAGAACCAAATAAGATTATTTAGTGGAAACCTAAGTCCCAAAATAAGTAGCGTCCCCACTCCATAATTCGTGGAGACCAGCCCCACATCTCCATTTGAGTCGACTTCATCCCAAGAACAAGGATAACAAGATTTATCAAGGTTTGGCTTGAATTGGTTTGTTAGGATCAAGAATCCTAATAGGTAAGTATAATCATCCTACACTAATCTTTTAATTCAATAACCTTGATTATGATGAATTTAGGTTTAATAAAAATACAGATTTATTATGTAATTAATGTTAATATGATGATTAGATTTGAATTAGGGAGGAATCCATGCAATTTTAGGTTAGGGTTTGCATGGATTGATGTATATATTAGATGAGCAGAATTAGGTCCATATTGATTGACTTTTTTTCTCCCTGATGGAAAATGCTAATGACATGATTCTTTATTTTTAAAATGTACATTTGAATCCTACTTTCCAAAAAAATCCGGCCTCCAACTGTTTTGAGGTCGGGAATCAATAAAATAATGGTTAACAAGATTCGTTGTCAAAACTGTGTTTTGCACACGAATTTTGAGTCAACTTAAGGTGAGGTGAAAACCCACTTAGAAGTGATTTTTAAATTAAAGCACTTTACAGAAAGTAACTTTCATATGTCTATTAAGAAACCTAAAAAGGTCTAAGGCTAAAATTAATTTTAAGTTGGGTTTTGAAGTTGAAACTTTTTAGTGTGCAATCAGATCCGAAAGTGACTAGTTTGTAAGTTTGATTTTCAAAGGTATACTTATGCATTGAATAGATGCATGGGCTTCTGAGGGAACTTAATATACACATGTGGGGTCATGTGTGAATTTTTGTGGGAATTATGGATGTGTTTTGGATATGGTTTTTTTGTCGTGCCAAGTTGGGTAAAAAATACTGCATTGGCAGAAAGTATTTAAGTGTTTTTTTAAAATAAATGTAAAAATTAATTAAAAGGATAAATGAAAATAATAGAAAATGAGGTAGAGAGTCTTTACATGTAGTATAGATGATATTAGTCCATCAATAGGGTTGTTATATTGGATTGAGCGTTTAGCTTACCGAGGGTAACATGAGCTTTTATTGTGTATAGTTTAAGGAAGGAGTTTGTGTTACTTGTAGCTGCGCGATCAGGTGAGTTTCATAGCCCCTCTTTTCTTATGATTTTATTGGGGTGAAAATGATGCAAATGGTTTGAAATGTTGAATGATTTGATTACTGTGATAATTGGTTGTCTAAAATGCATGGACTTTACGTGACTATATGCGAATGTGCTAAATGTATTGGTGATGTGGGTCAATTGGAGCGCCCGGGTATTGCTTGGATCCGTGGTCATGTTCCTCTTCCTCGCCCCCTTTGATGTATTGAAGGAGATTCAAGTGGGAGTCATGACTTGGTCGAGGCACGCCTGCCTCTCTTGGATTGTTGTGGATCGGGGGTAACGTTCCTACCCAAATGTGATTGGTTGTTGTTTTGCATGTTATCCTGTATGATAGCTCGTTTATTTCCATGTAGTGTTTTCTTTTATCACAGTAATGGTTGAATAAATTTTAATTCGTGTGCTTAAACTAGACACTCAAAAACCCCCAAACTTTATTTTGACGTTTTTGAGCATCATTTTCAGGTAATCAGTCTGAGACTAATGATGCTAGGAGAAGTGGCTAGAGAGATCTTAGGATTGGCTTGTGGAGTTCTTCTTATTTTTTCTTTTTATTTAGACTTATGTTCTGCTGGATGATTTAAGTCTGGGGTTGATTTACTTTTATGTGGTTTATGCATTTGCGTGTATGACATTACTTAATAATGCAAGACTCCTTTATCTTGTGTTGGGTATTGTTATGACGCATAATGTCCTATGTGATTGTTTTCTTTTCTTTTTAGTATCTCTTTAGTAGACGCCATTGTGTTGTAATGATATCCATGAAGTTTCACCTCGTGCTTCCGCCTTGGCGGGGTGTGACATCGGGTGCACCCCCATTGGCTCTCTCTACATTCCTATTGACTCCCTCTATACCCCCATTAGCTTACATACCCTGGTCATTTCCTTGACCATTCAATTCATCAACACGCTTATCATTACCTTCTCTAGGTCTTCTACCCCTTCCACCTCTAACAACCCGTTCACCCGTTCCCCCTCCTAGTGATTCGGCAGCAGGCCGGCCAGCACTTCGGGTCCTCATCCTTGGCGGCATTATCTATACGAGAGAGAACATGGGAAACGTTAGGCAAGTGGGAAGACTCGCACATATATACAGAATATATTACTATATAAAACCATATATACACGCAACACCACCCTATGGTGTCAACATCGATTTACGTGAACAACATTATCAAGTATGAGTGAGTTGTGATACGCTTATAACTACGTTGGCCATCGTACTTATATTCGCATCCTTTCCCATTCGTATTCAATATTGAGCCCACCCATTTCAATGGCTGACATAACTAAGGCACCAAACCATGAACACACAAAGGCACACCAAAGCGGAACACTGCGCACATAGATCCTATACGCAACTAAATGACGGATCTTAGGTTATAGTCTAGGCCAAACCACCTAGTTCTCTATAACCTTGGCTCTGATTACCAATCTGTCACACTCCGACAATGGCGGAAACTCAGGAATGCAACAAAATACACAATCTCTTACAATTATTCCAATGCCCTCACAGGGGACCAAAATCCAAACTTATTCTAAAACATCCAAATACTAGCAACAAACAACAAGAAAGACTTCAAACGAAATTCCACTCGGGATACTTCTAAGTCTGCTATCAATCACCAAACTATTCCTCTTTCACTTCACCTGAAAATGATACTCGGAAACGTCAACAATAATGTTGGTGAGCTCGTAGGTTTGACCTTAAACCCAAAAGTTGTGCCAATACTTCAACAGTGGACAATAGTGCTATATGACAGTGAATATATGCAAATAACTTTAGCATCGCCGCTAATCAATAACCATATGTCACTTACGCACCTAAAGGGCCTACCAACTGGAGCACTAAAATTAGGGCAGGAGCACACACAAACCTGGGTAGGCGTACCCATCCGATCCAAACAATCATGCATCACATAATATTCACATAGCAGTCATAAGCACATATCTTGTCCCAAAAACAAAACCACATTTCGCACAAATCAATTCAAAACACATTTGAGTATCATTTTCCCTCAACGGAAAAACAATAAAAGTGGGGCTACGAGAACTCACCTTAAGCAAGTCTTTAGCTACCCAATCTCAATCATACAAGCAAATGCAACGACGCCCGCACACGAGCTAGTCCAGTTAATGTCCCAATTTCATCATCCAATTCCAAAACAATCTTTACGTTTGATGCATAGAGTTTAGACACGTTGTACAATTTCCCAAAACAGTTTTTAGTGGTGTGATGGTTGACCAGTCATAAGCACATATCTTGTCCCAAAAACAAAACCACATTTCGCACAGATCAATTCAAAACATTTCAAAACACATTTGAGTATCATTTTCCCCCAACGGAAAAACCAGTAAAAGTACGGGCTACAAGAAACTCACTCAAGCATGTCTTTCGCAACCCAATCTCAATCACACAAGCAAATGCCAAACACGCACGCACATGACATATCCAGTTAATGTCCTAATTAATCATTCAATTCCAAAACAATCTTCACGTTTGATGCATAGTGTTTTAGACGCGTTGTACAATTACCCAAAATAGTTTAGTGGTGTGATGGTTGACGACTTAACTCCACAATCATATCAATCTCATTCAACAATTAAATTGGGACATCCCAAAAAGGAAACGTGGACTATAATTTTGGGACGGAGGGAGTAATTAATAATTATAAATATATCTCGACTAGTCCATTCGGTAACCTTTGTCACTTCAAAATAAATCATAATACGGTTGAAAATGAAACGTTTACTCATAATAAACACATTAGAGAGGTTTCGAGAAAAATTATATTTTTTGTCTTTTAGTGAATTTATTAAATAAATAAAATAATTAAATAATATTTTATTATTTAAAAATCAAAAATCATGTTTTTAGGAAAAAATTTAAGTATAAACTTTTTACAAAATTTCGACATGACCCGTACGCTTATACAACGTTTTCAAAGGTTAAAAACCTTATTTTCAACATTTTTCACAATTTCGACATTTTTCGACAAAATTCCAAAATCTCAATCTTTAATGCTTACCAACACGTTTTTCCCTAAATATCGTTCAATATCACTTCGTAAATACATTTCCACTTTCAAAAGTCCGTCAAAACTCTCATAACTACTAAATATCGCTTATTGGGCTTTAAGGCCCAATAAGGGTCCGTTATAGTATTTATAAGTCCCAAATACGATCCAAGCCCAAAACCAAGGCCCAACAACATATATAAGCTCATACTTATTAGTAGAAAATAATCCGGACCACAATAAGCCCCTCCATTAAGCCATGACTTAAATAGACTTATTGGGCCGTGAGTCCATAAACTCTAAGATACGTATATTAAACTACGTATCGCATTTGGTTACTACCATAAGCCTCAAAAATAATCCACAACACACGCCATAACACAAAAATAATCAAAATCACTTTCCTAGTGATCTTGAGAAAGTACATGTGGCATATAAGCCCAAATAAGCCAAGAAATAGCTTAAAATAAGCCCGAATAAGATACACAAGCTACTTATCAAAAATAAGCATTCTAGCATCATATATTATTCAACCATCACGACCACAACATCAAAACTATAAAAACCCCTTTTTCTCTTTTTATACCACACGAACCAAACAACCCTTAAATCATCCATTTTGTTTCTAAAAATCGATTTTCACAACGATCAACTTGTACAACTAACATCTATGCATCAAAATAAACCCAAAAGGACAAACAAAATTTAAATTTGAAAACTTATAAGAAAATCTTCAAATTTGTAGATTTCGACACGAACCGGACAACCCAAACGTTGTTTAAAGTTGGAAAATTTATGGGTTTTTGTTGTTGGCTTACTTCGAACGCATATGGTACACACACACACTTGTGTGTGTTTTATTTTTTTGAAAAATGAGAAAGGATTATGAGAAAAGTTCTAGTGGAAGAATATAAATGTACATATTTAGGGATACATTAGCTAAAATTAAGCCACCTTATCCCCTTATGCTTACTTGACCAGCCATAGAATCCAATGAGGCCTCGGGTCTTTCTTTTCGTGTCGGGATCACTTAAATACTCGTAAAACTCAACCGTAAAATTTACCCCAAAGTTAATTAGCATTTTTATTCACTTTAAAAGTACTTTTCCATTAACCTAGAGTATTCACACTACATATTTTCACTTAACACCCTTCAAAAACTCATTTGGACATTAACGGACGTGTCAGACTCGTTTTTCGGCATTTCTTAAAATTCACGGGTCAAACCACCCGGAATACACATAACACAATAATACCTTCAAAAAGGGATTATTAATCACAATAAACCTCAAATCATCACATAACTCATAAAATCACCACCGTCAACACGGTATAAAATCTAAATAAACAGACAAAAGTCAAATAGTCAAAGGACTATATATGAAATATTCAGAACACAAACAGGGCAAAGGTTACATAACCCTTGGTTTTACTTGAGTGAGGGAATTGAATGCAATCATGTATGTCTATTCCATCGTTATGGATGTGTATACGTGGTTTGTCGCCCTCGCTGATTTACGACTTTTGGTAAAGACTACTAGTCCTATTCTTTAGCTTATTCGAGTTAAGGTTCGAATGCAGTCATATATGTCTATCCCATCGTTATGGGTGTGTATGTGTGATTTTTTCACCTACCTGGAATATTGGTATCGGCAGAGATTGGAAAGAGTGATCAAACCTGATGTGTTTCAAAAGCTTTAAATTTATAAGACTGAAATTACCGGTTATTAAATGGAAACACATGGGTAAAGTATAACCTATGTATATAGTATAATATTTCAGGTAAGACCAGGTCATTCCAAGGGATTGGTGATTCTAAGAAAAGTCAGTTATTTTGCAAATAGACATTTAAAGATTTGTCACGAATCTAAAGATAAATGGTAACACAGATTTCAAGATTATAAAAGATATGTTTATTTGGGAGACAAAGGTAACGAAGGATAAACTTGGAATAATAACGGGTCCATGAATTTAAGTATAATCGGATAAATGAACGGGTAGTTTATTTAAAAGATTAACTATTTAAACATAATAAGGAATCCTTTCGGCCTTTAATCTTTATTATGAAAAATGCTTTAAGATCGATTCACGTTTGGAAATAATAAATATAAACTTGCTGAACCAAGTTCGTTAGACATGCGGGTGAGCGTTAAACATTTATATACTTAGGATGATAATCATTTTATTGACTAATCTTCACAAAGTCAATACCGAGTTGTCATAGACAAACACCTTGAAATCAAACACAAAGTCAGAGTCTTTCGACCTACATCCGAGCTTAATGGGTGATCAAATGATGATCAAGGATCCAAGTGTATAAACATCAAGTTCATATTTACTATTTACCAAAAAATCATTAGTTATCCAAGTTTAATCTATATTTCCCTCATGAGTCCCAAATAAACACGATAGTACTACTCCATATTAAGATCAAAGAAACACATAATGATGATAACAAACTCAGAAAACATAATGATTAAGAAGAGTAACAAGGTTATACCAACTTGTAAAGCAAAAGCTAGTGGATTTCACACGAATTGCTAAGAACAAAACTCCTTTATTCAAAGTAACCCAAAAAACTATCAACGATTCTGTCACAAAGGTTTATAGCTTCAAAATACAACCTTACTAACACTTCCTTGTATGAATTAAACTCCAAAAATGGATGAACTATGAAGAAGTTCACACTAATTCTCAAAACTCTTCTAAAACTATCACTAGAGAGAAATCTTTGTTTCTTATTTGTGAATGAGATGATTGGATGATTGAGGTGTGTCTAAAACTCCCAAATTCGTCCTCCTTTTATAGCCAATGGTGGTGTATCAATTGGGAGAAATAGGCAAGTAAAAAGCCATGATTCAATGCTCCTCGTAATGATTTATAGTTACTGCAGGCAGAAGTGCGCCGCACATTATAAAATGTGCGCCGTACTTAGCCTCAGCATTTAATTTTATTTTCCCCGCTCTGAAGTACGCCGCACGTCATAAAATGTGCGTCGCACTTGGCCTCTTTTCATCGAATGCATCTTTAATTCCTCTTCTAGATTCATCCTTAACGCTCGTTAGCACTTTTAACTGATATTTCTTTACGTTTTAAGTCCTTTTCATCATCTTCGATCCTTAAACAACTATTATACAAATAAGTATCTAAACATGCGATACTTAATATGTTTACACAGATATTTTACATATTTATGAGGGATAATTTATGTATATTTGGAGCGTTATCAAATCCCCTCATACTTAGCTTATTGTTTGCCCTCAAGCAATCAAAGCGAAAGTATTTCGTTTTAAACAAGTTATTGATCACAAGCATAAATAACGTGACAAATCAACTCACAAAATTTAGAGATATGTATAAATTCACACTCGCTCAATTTTAGTGAAATGGATAGTATACGTAAGCCACTAAAAACGCTCAGTCATGAATTATTCAAATTACCATAGGCTTGTACAAGAAACTAAACTTCACCGGCATGGCGTAAGCACCAGACATAAACATCAAAAGAGGTTACGTTTAGTATTTTTAGGTTTTATATTATCAAAAGGTTTTATAATAGAATTATAATCCATCTTATCCGTAATTATTCTAACTTTTCCTTCTTTTTGGCTTATTTTTGCCTTATTCCTTCAAACAAACTTGCTTTCCCCCATACTTATGATAAGCACACTACTTCAAACAAACTTAGAAGTTTGCAACCTTCGCACTTCATTATAATAGTAATACCAACGTTTACGCGCTTTAACTCGTACGGATAAAATTTCTGATAATTGAATCAAAAAGCTTTTTGATAAAGTTTATTCATATTTATATTTTGCTTTTTTATATATCCTCTTAATCAGTTAAATGTCTATAGCACACGAACGTGATCTTACTGCGGCCTCGTAAAGATTTCAAGCACAAGTTCTAGAATTAATAAATCACCGGCACACACGTATAATTTTTAACCGATACCAATGCTCCAGAAAAGATTATTAGTGCAAAATACCCCTAGATCACCATAAAAAAAAAAAAAAAAAAAAATATAAAAAAATAAAAAATATAAAAAAAAATAAAATAAAAAAAAAAAAAAAAAAAAAAAAAAAAAATAAAAAAAAAAAAAAAAAACAAAAAAAAAATAAAAAAAAAATACTCTAAAGTTTCGTTACACCCTTTCACCTTCGCCTTCCCTGTAGTCTTTTTTTCTTTGTGTGAAATTACTCTGGCTGCTTAAGTCCATGGGTCGGGGGAATGGAAACGGAGAATTATATACTTTCGTGGAAGACCAATCAGTTATGATCTATCAAGACCACCCTGTACCACCACTTTCAACATTGTTTATCTCAAGTGGGGGTTATACGTGTAATATCGAATGTTGCAAGGGCAATAATTAAAGATATAAACCCCTAATTGCATTTGCTAAATATTTTTACCATGAAGAAAAGTGGGTTGCAACAAAAGGCCACTCATGTGCTAAAAATGTAAAGATGGTGCAAAATAAAAAATTAAAAATGGAGCTAGTAGCCCATAATTGCACCAAAACATCTTAGTAAAATGGAGCTAGTGGCCCATTATTACACCAATACTTATGAAGAATGGAGCTAGTAGCCCATTATTCAAGATCAGATTTTCAGACTTTGACTCTTGGACCCATGGATGAACAGTAGCTAGTTATGACAACCTTAGATTACTTTATACTATTTGTTTTGTGTTTTTTACATATCACAAATTAAATGTGGTTCCCATTTCTATCATAACCTTAATCCCTTTAATCCATAATACCCTTGTTGCCTTTGAAGAGTTATTTAGACCCTTAATTCATTACTTGTGACAGATTTGTGTACTTCCAAGCTCTTGTTAGAATACATGCCTATTATATGCAATGAGCGATCGCCCCAAAAATGAAACACTTAGACTAGTGGAGAGCTGAGTGACTTTTTATCCCTTTTTCGTGAGGTGTTCGGCTTTGATGTTTTCTAGCATAAGAGTTTTATAAATTCATTTCTTGAAGTTATTCTCAAGAAATCTTTTTATGAAATGTTTTAACAGGTTCTACTTGAGGGCAAGCAGAAGTCAAGTGGGAGGATATTTGATAACATCAAATATTTAATTACTTTTTGGTAGCAAAAATACCCCCTAAAATTACTGAAAATGTTTCACTTACATCGAATGAGGATTTTCTATTGTTTTGCAGTTTTCAGGTGAAATGCAGGAAAGTAATAAGAAACAAGGGAAAAATGACTTAAAGTGTAAATTCTGAAGAATGTTACGGCGTAACACCAAAAATGGTTACGCCGTAACATAAATTAAGCAGGTACGAAGATCAAGGAAGACTTTACGGCGTAACACTATATCTGGTTACGCCGTAACCCTATATTTGGAAGGAAATCTCGTTAAAGTTATAGTTACGGCATAACACCTTATCCAGTTATGCCGTAACCATAAAGATCCACAAATATGGAATGAAGATCACGTACATATGGAAGTTATATGAAGTTTATGGCGTAACACCATATCTGGTTACGCCATAACAGCTGCTTAATTATGAAATGTCGTGTAAGTTGGTTATGGCGTAACACCTTTATTGGTTACACCGTAACATGTATGATAACTATAAATAGAGGCCTCATTTAAGCTATTCTTACATCACTTCCTCTACAGCCAATTGGAGAGGCGACAAAGGCTTCCAACCTTTGAAGAATTCCACCTGGAGTCCAAAGGATATCACACTTTACTTATTTTTTGTATTTAATCGTTCGAATTACGAATCCTGTAAGAATTATGAGTTTTCGATATATGATTTCTTCAATCTCTTACTGTGTTTCCGTTACCATGAGCGGCTAAGCACTTAAAGTGCTAGCTTAGTTATGAATTTACTTTTGTTATGATCGTTTCTTGTTAAATTATGGTTTCATTAGATATTCCTTGACTATGTGTAACAATGGGTGTTGGTAGTACACAGGTGATTTGGACCTACGCTCGCCCCATTTAGTAAGATTACTTATCATGTTGGATCAATGGGTACTAGGAAGGATCACTAACTCTTTACCTGGTGTAGGAACTCATCGGTCACCGCACAAATCACTCGATACTTAAAAAGTACAGGAACTCTTTCAGAGAGGGTAAATAATCTTTATAGGTTATTAGATATGTTTTGGGAATAGTTGGATAATCATTGCAACATGGAGAACATTTCCTCCCTACTTTTTGATTCGGGACTGATTCAGAATCTCAGGGAGTTAGGTTAGACTGTATTTGCAAGTAGTCTATCGACCTTTGAAACTCTGTAATGGAAACTTGTTTGACATTGCACAGATAATTTGTATTAATTACTCTAATAGTTAATGTGTCGTTTATCTTCTAGCGCAAGATTTATACAGACAAACAATTTAAAAGTGTTTATCAATGATACATTTGATTTAACAAATTGTAGTACATAAGTCGGAAAGTTAACTATGTTTATGTGTTCAAATACAAAAGGTAATTAAGTCCATAACAATTTTTATCCATAAAATGTAATGCAACCTAAATTTTTATGAATTCGTACTTCTAATAATAACAACCACACTTATGTATCCATGGGTTCTTGGGTTACGCTGGGTGAGCGGTGTTTGGGGAGGGGGTAGGTGTAAGGGTATGGTTTATCATGGCGATGGTGTTTTCGTCAACATTATTGTGGGTGATTTCATAGGGGTTGTTTTTGGGTGTAGGGTGTCCGTTTGGTTTGCCACCATTGGTTTTGGCGTTATGTGTGATTTATTCGATGTTGGGGTAGGAGTATTTTTGACGTGTGCGAGTAAAGGGAAAGTTTTGAGTGGTATACGGTTTGAGAGTATGGGGATCGGGTATTGGGAATATTGTGTGGTGTTATTGGGCTATTCTGGGTCCGGTTGGGGTGTGGAGTGGGGGCGTTGTTAACGGGATATGCTAGCCCACATTTTTTTGATAAGTTTGGGGTGTGATCGATGACTGGGGGGCCTTCCGTCATGGATCATATGCACTGTTGCAGGTCGATCAATCTACGACGAGGGGGAGTGGGATGGTAGGGCCAATCTGGTGAGCTTTTGCGATACGGTCATTGACTCATTCTCGTACTTAAGGGTATTATTGTGTTTTATGGAGCGCTTAATTACTTGTTATCAAATATGGACCTGTTCGTAGATATGGGTATTCGCAGGGGGTTTTAGATATCGTTGGGGACTTACATAAAATCTTCTGTATGGGGTGTATATTGGGCACACTGTCGTCCAATTGTTGTTGTTAAATACATAGCATTTGTTTCTCGCCCAAAATAAGGGTGGATCAAGCATTGATTAATGTTTATACATGGGGCTTATGTACTCAATCTCGACTTGTGTGAGTGGTAATATCGGACATATTGGGGTAAATCTTATGCGTGGTTTTTATTTTTTGGAGGATCATTTGAACGCCGCGGTGGGACCTTTCCGTTATTTTTTCCTTTGTGGTGGGAGTTGTTAGTTGGCTCGTGGGTTGGTTCGTTGTCACTATGTGTTGTGGGAGTTTGTTTTTGCTAAATGAGTTTGCCGGTGGGGGGCGTTTGAAATGTGGGTGCTTTGGTTGATTTTTAGGGGGTGTTAAGTTTTGATTGAGAGTTGTATTATTTTTTTTTGGAGTTCGGTCTGAAGGGGGGGGGTTTGGGGGTAAGGGGGGTAGGGGGCGGTGAGGGAATAGCTGGAGGTGGGTTTGTGCTTGGGTGGGTGATTTATGTGGTATGGGGGTGTCGGGTGTTGGATGTAGGGGGTTTACTTGGGTGGGGGTCGGGGGATGGCCTAGGGGTGGTATTCAGTTGCGGAGGTATTATAGGGTTTGGCGGGACGTGCACGGTGGAGGGGATGGTTTAGCAAGGGGGGGGTGGGATGTGCGCGCGGGGGAGATAGGTCGGCGGTTGGAGGTCTTTGGGGGTGAGTTGGTTGGGTGGGGAATTATGGGTTGAGTTGGTGTTGCGTGCGGTGGGGGTTAGGGGGGGTGCCTGGGGTGGTTTTGTGAGGGGGTGTTTCGTGTTGGCTGGGGTTCTCTAGTTTCGTTTTTTGCACTGTTCGAAGGCGGGTGTTGCTATTTTGGTGGTTGAGGTGGTGTGGGGGTTGCCGTCTATTTGTGGGTCGTAGCGGTGGTTCGGGTTTATTTGTGGCGGGCTGTGTGTGACTTAGGGGTTGGTTTAATTTGTTATCTAATTTCTTTTTAATTTTTTAAACGCCGGTGTACTTTTCGTATAACTTGTTGTGTAAAATTGACGTATCTCCTTCGTTATAATAATTACTATGTTTTTTTTTGTGTTTCTTACATTTTTTGGGAATTCCTCATGAGATGTAAGTAGTTTATTAAAAAATTTATATTATCAATATAGGTTATTTTTCGATTTATCAGTTAATCATATACTTTTGAAGTTTTTTGTTATTTTTTATGGCGTTTTTATACTTGTTTTTGTTTAATTTGTTATTTTTTATCCACCTTGTTTGTGGTACAAATCCTTCTAATGTGTTCTTTCTCTCATTACTTTAGGTACATTGATAGGCCTTTAGTAGTGTTACAAGTGGTCCACAACTATGTCCTAAAAGAAATCACAAGTTCCTATATGTTACATGGCGCTCATTTGTTCATAATCCTTAATATAGTAACTTGTGATTGACATTTTATTTTAGTTTACTTTATATTTATTTATTTAACCATACACTCTTTAGTGTTTTTACTTAGCTGTATATCTTGAATATCATTAAACTTCTATATATACACATGATTAAAATTTTAGCATACCATGATTCACTAGGTAAAATTCCATTGTATAAGTTTATTATGTTTCTTAGATGGTGATTTTACTAATTTTAACCATTATATACAACATTATAATAAATGCATTTTGGTAAGTGTTGTTGGTTTTTAGGTGTATCCTTAGTATGAGGTAAGATGTGGGTATAATTTAGCGATGGTATCCAGTAGGGCGTGATTACTTTAACTTGCTGCGGCATATGGCTCCGGGTTTTAAAGTTTGAATTGGTTTAAAGTTGGGATTTAAGGACGGGCGGTTCAGGGGGTTGGCGGTTAATTGAAGGTAGGGTGATTTTGCAATGGAGGTGGGTATTGGTTGTAAAGTATGTGTTGTGGGGTCGTTGGTTGTTGTGTTTTTGTTTTGGTGGTAGTTGGGGAGCAGCAGGGGATGGGGTTTAGGTGAGGTGTGTTTGTTTTATTGTTTGGTGTGGGATTGGGTGTGAGGTTTATGTTTGGTGTCTGTGTTTGTTGGTGGGGTTTTGAATTTGATTTTTGTGTGGGTGAGAGAAAGAAGAGTTGTTTTTTTTTTTTTTTTTTTTGTGTTGTTTTTTTTGGGAACAGGGGCATAGTGGGCTGTGGGTATGAGAGTGTGTAAAGACGGCGTGTTGTTTATATCTCAGCTAAGTTTGGGGAGGTAGGAGAAGGCGAGGGAGAGCGTTCACTGTTTTTTTGTTTTTTTTCTCGTGGTTTCTCTTTGTTTTTTTTTTAGAGCAAACAGAGGAGCTACGTTTAAATGAAAATAGAGTTGCGATAGTCCACGTATGTAATATATGGTTGTTTTGTTAATAAATAATCTTCAATGGTAAACAGTTTGTGTCGTTAAATTATTTAAATAAAATAAATTTGGTTGTAAACTGTTTGGTTATTGTTTATGTGTTGTTCTGGTAAGGCTATGTTGTGGACTATTAACCTATCCCAATCTTCTCCCATTAATACATATAACTTCGCTATACCTAACACGCGCCTTGGATGTAAACGTGCAGCCCTCCCGAACCAAAATAGGACTCCGAGACCCCCCTAACCCCCACCAACCGCACCAGACACCCCTCCGGCCGACCGCCCCTCCGCACCACAACTCCCCACCCCCCCGCCCCCCCCCCCCCCAGGCCCACCCCCACTGTCCACCAAACCCACCACCCACCGCGACCCAAGACACCTCCAGGCCCCAACCACTCCCTCCCAAACAGAACCAACCCCCCCCACGCCCTCGACCCTTCCCGAGCCCCCTCCGTCCTCCAAGTCTCGTACCTCCCCGGTGGTGTGTTTGGTAATTCATAGTGATTTTAGAAGGTAAATAGAGGTACCGTGCTACAAACCACTCCGTCTGCAGTCCATAGCCACCCGTTGGATGCTGACCTCCCTCAACATACCCCGAGCACGCCAAGCTCACCCCCAGGTTGCATTCTGATAGATACCCCCGCCGGTCGCTGTGCTAACAATCGGGTCCCGTCCCCTCATCGACAAGGAGGGGGACCCTCCCAGTAGACCGCACCAACAGGAGCGGTTCCTCATATATTGTAAGCAACAGTAAAAAATATATCAGCCACCAATTCCCATTATTCTCACCATATACCCATCCTCGTCCTACGCCCCCCCGGGCTGGCTCCCTCGCCCGCGCCCTGCTCCCCCTCCCCGTGGTCGCGCCTGTCGTCGACACACCCACACCCTCCCCATTGACATGACCCAGTCTTCTCCCGAACGAAAAATCCCCTGCGCCCCTTCCTCAACCCCGCCCCTCCAAGCCCACCCACCCCCCCCCCCTCACCCACCCCCCACCCCTTTGTACACAGCCGGCACGCGTCCCTCCCCCCCTCCTTGCCCCCTCGACCCTCTTATTTCTCCAGCCCCCCCCCCCCATTCCCGGCCCCGGTGTCCCTTCTAGCGTTCCCCGCTTCTCGATCACCTCCCCTATCCCCCTCCCCCCAACCGGTCTCCCCCCCCCCCCTCCCTGGTTTTAGGTAGGTGGGCTAAACCCCCCCCGCCCCGCGCACCCCTACCACCGCGGGCATGCGGCCCCCCCCCCCCCCCCCCCCCCCCCCCCCATCCCTGCCCACGGGGTGGGCCCGGAGTCTCCGCGACGGGGGAGCGGCGCCGCCCGCGGGGCCTTCGCGGACAGCCCCCCCCCCCCACCCCCAGCTCGAGCAGCTCGCCAACACCAACACACGGAGCCAGCCCCTCGCATCTCCCGCCCCCGCCCACCCCGCCCCGACGGCCCACCCCACCCGTGCCCCACGCGCCGCCACCACCCCTTCCACCCCCCCCCTACCCCAACCACCACCCTGCTCCCCCGGGGGCCCCGCCCCCGCATCTCCCCCCCACACCTCCCACCCGCCCCCCAGACGGGCCCCCAGCACGCGCTCACGCCTCCCCCTGGGCCCGGCGCTCCCCAGTCCGCCCCTCCCGCGCCGCCGTTGGCCCGGCCGCTCGTCACACCGCGAGCCCCCCACCTCTACCCGCCCCACCCCCCCACACCCGCTTCACCCGACCCCGGCCGCCCCCACCCCCCCCACACCGCACCCCCCGCCCACCCTTTCTACGTCAGTCCCTCCCCCCCCGGGCGCCCGCCTCGGCCACACCTCCCCCTTCCATGCCCCCCCCTCGGTCCCACACCCCCACCCACAAACCCCCCCACACTCCCCCACACCCCCCACGGTCCCGCACCTCCCTCACTCCCACCCCCCGTCCCCCCGCGTCGTTCCGGTGGCCACCAACCCCCCCCACCCGGCCGGCGTCCCCCCCCCGCCACCCTCGTCCGCGCCTGCGGTCTCCCCTCCCCCGCCCCGTCGCCTTGCCCAGGCGCCTCCCCCCCCTCCTCGCCCGGGGCCAGGCCCGCTCCCGCGGCCGGACTCCAAACGGCCCTCGCACACTTTCGCTTTCCCTGGTCCGCCCCCTCCCGCGCCCCCCCCCCCCACCCTCCGCGGAACGCCCCGCGTCCCCCCCACACACGACACGTCGCCGACACCAACGGCCCCCACCCACAACCCCCCCCGCCCCTGCGGCCCCTTCTCCTCCGCCGCCAACCCCCCCCCCCCCACCCGGCGCACAGACTCCCCACCGCACGCCCACACACCCCCATCACTCACAATACCCACCCCCGGCACACACCCCCAACTCCACAAAACTCAGTCGGTCGCTCCGTTACAACTGCCCGCCCCCGATCCGCCCCCCCCGGGCGGCCGACCCTGCCCCGACGCCCGCCGCAACCGGCACACCACGGGGGGGGCTGTCGGGGAGTGGTTGCCACGCGTGTCTCGAAAAACCGGGTGTGTCGGAAAGAGGGTTGTTGGGATTGTGGGACAAGTGGTGTTGGAATTTCGTCTGTAATCCTTTGTGGTGGGGGGGGGGGGGTAGGTTTTGGGCTCAGAGGAAAGGTGCGCGCTCTGCCCGGGTAGTGTATACAGTTGGAGGTCGCACCGGGGTGGTGGTGGGTATGTTAGGCGGTTATTTGGGCGCGGGTTCTCATTTGTGAATGATGATGAGGAGAGGGCGGGGGTGATTGAAGGAGGGGGGGTGGGGGGGGGGGTTTAGGATGAGTTGTATGGGGGAGAGTCTGAAGGTTTACCGAATTTCACTAAAGGTAGGTATGCTCCGGGGCTTGATTTGAATGTGGGTGAGGTTCACATAACCCCTGCCAATAAACAGGAAAAGAATTGGGTGGCTTATGGTGGTCATCGTGCAGCGAATTTTTCCCATTAGTGCCCTTTGCAGTCAGCATACCCCGGGCTTCTTGTTGGCATATCAAGTGTAGAGATGAATGATACGTCATTAGTGGGTTACACTTGCACTGCGACGGGTTGTGGTAGTGGGTAGTGTTTTGGGACTATCCTATGGTAGTGCAGTTCAATAATATGCCATAGTGATACAGTGAGTTTGTTCTCTCCGAGCTGTGTGGTTTCGTACAAGCAACGGAGGGCTCAAAAACTTTTTCCTAATACACTCTTGAAAAGGTCCAACATACCTGGGTTTTTGATTTTTGATTTTTCAGCTTCTCTATATCCTTTGCCTAATACATTCACGATCCTTTTTCATGGCTATATATAAAAATAAAAAGCAAAACCACAATCAAAAAAAATTACAAAAAACAAAACCTTTTGGTTTTTGAGCTTTATAACTCTATTATCTCCAACTTGAAAATGTGAAATTCATATGCTTACGCTTTATTGTTTTTTTTTTTTTTCTTTTTTTTTAAAATCGAACATTATAACCTCGTTTTATTTTTTGAGATTCACGAGCAGAGCCTTGCTGCATTAGCTTGCATTTTTCTTTTTGTGCTTGATCAGAATGATTTTCATTCGTCGTCCTCTATGATACTATCTCTGTGGCTCCATGAGTTGAACTTCTCCAACCTCACCTCAGGAACTCACTAACAGGTTTGCATTATAATGAACAGGTTGAATGACACATTGCGACACGTTTTAATTTGTTAAAGTGCTCTTCAAAATGGTTATGCTGTTGCCTTGCAGAGCCTTTTGAAATGCTTAGAGTGGAGATAACTATTGTTATATGTTAACTGATAATGGTGTAATTGGTAAACAAAACCTTTTCCCAAAGTTCGATCACACAAGCACGTAGCAATCCCTCGATGGTTTGGATAGTCCTCTAGCTTTGTCCTTCTGTCTGTGTTTGGTCATCGGAGGAGCGTTAGTACTCATATCCATGCTAGCTAAGTACCCAAAGCCTTCTGAAGTGACCTCCAGAAATTTGATGCGAACCTCAGTTCGTGATCACAAATGATTGAGACAGGTATTCCATGCCTCGTGACAACCTCCTTTAGGTACATTCTTGCCAATTTCTTCATGGGATCAGTTTTCCTCATTGGTACAAAGATTGCAGATTTAGTAAGTCAGTCAACAATCACCCAAATGGTGTCATAACCTTGTGACGACTTAGGAAGCTTTGTGATAAAATCCATGGTGATATTATCCCACTTCCATTGAGGTTTCTTGGGTTGCACCAACAAACCCGATGGCCTTTAGTGTTCAGCCTTGACCTTAGCACACGTCAAACATTTGCTAATATAGGTGGCAATGTCAGCCTTTATATTAGGCCACCAATATAGCTTTTTTATGTCCTGATACATCTTGCCAGAACCCAGATGGATAGAGTATTTTGACTTATGGGACTCATGCATGATCACAGTCCGCAAATCGCCATAACAGGGTAACCAACTCCTGCCATTTAAGCATAGAGTTCCATCCTCGTAGGGTTCCAAATTTTCCGTTCTAGGTTTCTCTGGATCCTTAGAATTTTCAATCAACATACCTCCAACATCTTCGTTCTTGATGTTCTTTGGTTTCTGTGCTTTAGTCTGAGCATTCAAGATTTGCTTAGGAAGGTCCAAACTAATAGTCATGCCTAAGGCACAAACTCTTAATGGCTTTATTCGCTCTTTCCTGCTCAAAGCATCAGCAACAATATTTGCCTTTCTCGAGTGATAACGAATCTCACAATCGTAATCACTGAGCAGCTCTAACCAACGACGTTGTCTCATGTTCAGCTCCTTTTGATCAAGAATGTGTTGTAAACTCTTGTGATCTATGAACACCGTACACTTGGTTCCATATAGATAGTGTCTCCAGATTTTTAAAGCAAACACCACTGCACCAAGTTCCAAATCATGAGTCGTATAGTTCTTCTCATGAATCTTTAATTGGCGTGATGCATAAGCAATCACCTTCTCTCTTTTCATCAACACAGCGCCCAAACCTTTGATCGAAGCATCGCAGTATACGATAAAATCTTCGCTTCCTTTAGGTAAAGCCAGAATTGGTACACTACACAACTTCTGCTTTAACAGTTAAAATGCTGCTTCTTGTTTGCCGCTCCAAACAAACTTGACCTTCTTCTGAGTAAGCATGGTCATTGGCTTGGCGATCTTCAAAAATCCTTCGATGAATCTTCGGTAATACCCAGCAAGACCTAAAAAATTTCAAATCTCTGATGGCATTTTAGGAGATGCCCAATCTTTAATTGATTCGATCTTGGTAGGATCCACGTGAATGCCTTGACTATCAATCACGTGGCTGAGAAATTGTACCTTGGGAAGCTAAAATTCGCATTTAGAGAATTTAGCGTACAACTCCTCTTTCTTAAGCAATTCCAGAATTTCCTTAAGATGTTCTTTGTGTTCCTTCTTGTTCTTGGAGTAGATGAGAATATCGTTGATAAAGACGATCACAAATTTATCCAAAAATGGCTTACACTCGCGGTTCATAAGATCCATAAATACCGCTAGTGCGTTCTTCAAGCCAAATGCATAACTTGGAACTCATAATGACCATATCGAGTTCTTAATGTCATCTTTGGAATATCTTCTTTACGTACCCGAGTCTATCTTAGAATAAACACTGGATCCTTGTAGTTGATCAAATAAATCGTTGATCCTTGGGAGTGGATAACAATTCTTTACCGTCAGCTTGTTCAGCTCTCGGTAGTCAATGCACATTTAAAACACTCCATCCTTCTTCTTGACAAACAAGACCAGAGCTCTCTAAGGTGAGGAACTGGGTCTTATGAAACCCTTGTTAGAAAGTTCTTGGAGTTGGTATGATAATTCCTTCATTTCAGATAGGGCCAACCGATAAGGTGCTCGTGCTGCAGGTGCAGCACCAGGTATCAAATCGATTTGGAATTCCACTTGTAGAGTCGGTGGAAGACCCGGAAATTCCTCAAGAAATACTTCAGGAAAATTTCGAACGATCGATACGTCCTCAAGTCGCTTCTTCTCCGACTTGTCTTCAGTCTCCTTTATAGTAACATGTGCCAAAAAAGACATGACATCCTTTTAGCATGTACTTCTATGTTTTAGTGCACGAGATGATGTTCAAACGAGTCTCGTTTCCCCGGTCGCTTCCATCACCGTGAACAATCAACGTTTCATTTCCCCAGGGAATACGAACGATTTTCTCGGCACA
>BQNB010021144.1:0-64597 GCA_026074375.1 Tanacetum coccineum | reverse complement strand
TCCGTTAACAAAACCTAAACGAATTTTACTAATCGGTATAAATAGTTCTCTCGCCAAAAACCCAATCGTCGAATCTTTTATCAACCAACACAATGGTTGGTGAAATTAACCGAATTTTGGTTGAAAATGTAACCAGAATATGGTCTCATTTGCAAAATATAACAAAAAAAATACTCTAGCGTTTTTTGATTGATTTCTCGTGCCTTAGAATTCAATCGCAAATATAAGACACAATTTAAAATAAATATAACGAAATACCAACGTATCTTTATCATAAAATAAATTGTCTTAACATCACATATCCAAATACTAAACACAGATCTACATGAAACTACTAGCTAAATGAAGTCCCATGCTCCTAACATGTTGAGTAAGCTTTTCTTTCAATAAAGCCTTCGTAAAAGGATCAGCCAGATTGTCATATGTGTGAACTTTAAGGAATTTTATTTCGCTCAGTTCAATACTCTCGCGAACATAATGATATCTCCTATGGTAGTGTCTAGCGCCCTTCTGAACCCCCGGTTCGTTAGCGAAATGTAGTGCGGCTGAATTATCACAAAACATCTTAATAGGCTCGTTTATTGTTGGTACGATACCAAGCCCTGAAATAAACTTCCTAAAACAGCTTCCATTGCAGCTTCCGAAGCAGCTATGTATTCAGATTCTTTAGCAGACATCGCAGTAGTACTTTGCTTGGAGCTTTTCCAGTCCACTGTGCCTCCATTCAAATCGAAGACGTATCCTGTCTGAGATTTTGTATCATCTCTATCGGTCTCAAATCCAGCATCGCAATAGCAATCAACTCGAAGTTCATCTTCAGGATTTCTACCATAAACCAAGAACATATCTTTAGTATTTCTTAAATACTTAAGAATGGTTTTCACAACAGTCCAATGTGGTTCTCCTGGATTATGTTGAAAATGGCTTGTTATATTTTGCGTGAACGCAACATCGGGTCTAGTGCATCTTATCGCATACATGATAGAACCTACAGCCGAAGCATAAGGTACATTCTGCATACTCTTCACCTCTCCAGGTGTTGAAGCACCTTGTGTTTTATTCAAGTCAAGTCTTTCTTGCATGGGGATGTAACCACGTTTGGAATTATCCATCATATATCTCTTCAAGATCTGATCCATGTAAGCACTTTGACTAAGTCTAATTAATCGCTTTAATCTATCTCTGTAGATCTTGATTCGAAGAATAAATGCTGCTTCCCCTAAATCTTTCATGGCGAAACATTTTCCAAGACATGTCTTTATACTTTGTAAACTTGGAATGTGATTTCCCATGATGATTATGTCATCGACATATAAGATGAGGAATGTAACATTACTCCTACTAGACTTTTGATATACACATGGCTCATCAAGATTTTGAGTAAATCCAAACCTTTTGATTTCCTCATCAAATCTTTTATTCCAGCTTCTTGATGCTTGCTTAAGACCATAAATGGATCTTTGAAGCTTGCATACTTTCCTGGGATGATTAGGATCAACAAAACCTTCAGGTTGCACCATATAGATGTCTTCATCAAGGTAACCATTTAAGAAGGCTGTTTTAACATCCATTTGCCATATCTCATAATCATAGTATGCTGCTATAGATATGAGAATTCTAATAGCTCTAATGTCAGCGACAGGTGAGAACGTTTCTTCATAATCAACCCCGTAGAGTTGAGTGTAACCCTTTGCTACAAGACGAGCTTTATAGACGTGTACAATACCATCCATGTCAGTCTTTTTCTTAAAAAGCCACCTGCTCCCAACGGTCTTACAACCAGGAGGAAGATCGACCAGGACCCATACCATATTGTCCATCATGGATTGTATTTCCGCATTCATAGCATCAATCCACTTATTAGATTCTGAATCCAACATTGCGGCTTTATAGCTAGCGGGTTCATTAAGATCCCCTAGACTATGCTCCTCCACCTCTACATTTAGACATAAGCGGTTTGGAGCTCGATGGTGTCCTTTCAGACCTACGAACTGGAATCACTTCCTCTTGAGGTGGTTCAAAACCTTCAACATCCATAGGAATTTCGCTAGTGATTTTAGAAGGTGATGTATCTTCATCTTGAATTTCTTTCCAAGATCATGGCCCTCCACGACGTTCTTGAGTTATGAGATTTTTTTCCTCAAATACTCAGCATACCTCGCAACAACTATTTTGTTTTCAGGTGGGAAGTAAAAATAGTAACCCATTGTTTCCTTTGGGTATCCTATAAAGATACACTTAATAGATCTTTGTTGGAGTTTGTCAGGCGTATCCCGCTTCACAAGCGCCTCACATCCCCAGACCTTTAAGTAAGACAGATTAGGAACTTTTCCATACCATAATTCATATGGAGTCTTATCAACCTTCTTGGTTGGAACCATATTGAGAATGCGTGTTGCAGACTCTAGAGCATAATCCCAAAAGGATAACGGCAGAGTTGTAAGATTCATCATAGATCGAACCATGTCTAACAAAGTACAATTTCTCCTTTCAGACACGCCATTGTGTTGTGGTGTGTATGGAGGAGTAAGCTGTTGGACAATTCCACAAGCTTTAAGATAATCTTTAAACTCTTGGCTTATGTATTCGCCACCTCGATCTGATCGAAGAGCCTTGATTGTCTTCCCGAGTTGATTTTCCACTTCATTTTTAAACACTTTGAATGTTTCAAAGACCTCATGTTTATGTTTAAGAAGATAAACATAACCATAACGACTATAATCATCCGTGAATGTAATGAAGTAGCTAGCACCTTGTCTTGACACGATTCTAAGTGGACCACACAACATCAGATGTATTATTCCAAGAAGATCATCGCCCTTTCGGGAGCGATGTGGAAACGATTTCCTGTCATCTTGCCTGAATAAACAAGGAGTACGCATATCCAAATGACTCATCATCTTTGATTTTTCTAAATGCCCTTCTTGTGCAAGCTTTCAAATACTTTCTTACTTATATAAGCAAGACGACAGTGCCATAGATAAGTAGAATCCAAATTATGCTTGACTATTTTAGTGCTATCATTGATAAATAGAAATTAACATTTTGTACAAGTATCATGCATATCAATTTTCATAAATACCATTAACTGGAATAACATTATAATAAAACACATTGTTCTTAGAACTGAAATTCCAAAATAGTAAACACCTGGACAAATCCATTTTCTACCAGAATCAGGTGAACTAAAAATAAAATAAAAAAACTGAAACAACAACCTCAAGTTATAGAAGGTGGCACAATGAACAATTGTCTAAACAAATCAAAAGGTCATTAGGAAAAACAAGTCATAACTTCAAATACTTCTACTTGTGCACGAGACACCATTGCCACGTACAAATAGATGCTCCTTGTTTCCAAGTTTTCTTGCATTCTCTAACCCCTGTTTTGTACTACAATTGTGAGTACCACAAGCCAGTGTCAATACACTCCATGATAATTAGGGAAAGCAAATGAATTCTATTTTGAAGATACTGAAGAACTGGCATGAGCCAACTTGCTTCTTTTTTCCTTCACAACTCAGCAAGATAAACAAGACAGTTCCTCTTCCAATGACCCACCTCCTTGCAGTGGTGGCAGGTGTCATCCTTTTTTGGGTGCTCTTTAGCAGAAGGTTTAGGGTTTTTAGGCTTAGGGATATAAACTTGTTTTATGATTTCCCTTTGCCTATTACTTACACTTTCCAATAGCTTTAAGCGATTTCTTTTTGGCCTTCTAGATTTTACCACCTTTAATCATCATGTACGTATGGTGTTTTCACCTTTTAGGTAAACCCTTTTCATACTCAATAAGCTAATCATGTAGTTTCACTAATTGTCTTCCCCTTGGTTATGCATATGTAATTTCTCATAAATCCCGCAAAATCTTTATAAGGCCATTTGAGGATAAGCCCCACTTTATAAAGATCATGTGGTTAAGTATATAGCCACGAAGAAACGTTTGATCTACATATCCTTTTCAAGTGTATGACATATCCAGCAACTGGATTACCCTCCTCTTGTTTGCAAGCATGGAAAGTTTAGATTAGGTCAAACCTCTCCACTCTCCGGTATTAGACAAGCAACCTCATTATATGCATCATAAACTGCATTCCATTATGACAACACTTGTGCCTGGGAATCTGCAGCAGGAGCCGCGGGTAAAGTTGTTCAATGACATACATTTTCTTTTCAATTCTCAAGACTAAACTTAAGTAGTTTTTTACGAAACTAGTCCTTAGAAATTATTTTTAGAAAGTTTTTCTCTTTCAAACATCGACCTGAAAGCCAAATGCTTTATGTTTTGAACAGGTAGTGCCATCTACAAAACATAGTTAAAGTTCAAGAATTAGTATTTTCGATAAAACTTCTTGAAGAAAATTAACTTCCCATGTTTAATCAAATAAACAATTAATTTTCTAAAGACTAGGATTCCTACATCCGTACCACCAACCACTCAGTTGATCTGCTAGTGATGAAGTACTAAAAAGGTAATTGACGATCAATAATTACCACCGGTGCAATTCCTAGAACCATATGGGACTTACTTTATTACAATAATTCCGATTAAGTCGTCCAATCAAAAACTGTGATTATGTAACACTAAAGTTTCACGAAAAAGTATACAATCACCTTAGGATTACGATCTACATACGTCTCACGCATAGTAAAAAGTATCTACAAGTGTTTTTACGAATTGGATGACAATAACTTATTTAAAAAGGGTATTTTATTTGTAGTGACAAATATGTACGAAGAAGCATGCATACATCTTCGTATCATATATTTTAATAAAAACTTTACTCAATTAAGTTATTTATTACGGTATCACATATTTTCTATACATATAATGTATAAATAGTGTTACCTTTTTAAAATTTGACGATTCAACGTGTTTCCAAATATAAAGATTAAAGAATGGTCAATAACGTGTACAAAGAGGCAAATTTTAAAAAAAAAACTTTAATAATGACACTGTAGTGACATGCCATGGTTTACGGTAACTCCAATCGAACGCACAAAGAAGCGGAGAATCAAGTCAGCGCGAAGCGTATTAAAAACCTGAAATCTTTAGGAAAATCCTCCTTAAACTTCTCTTATAGTTTGTTCTAGTGGATGAGCCGTACTTCCCATGAGTCCATAGCATCCAGTTTTAACCATTCAAAATAAAACATTAATTTGGAAAACACATTATGAGCTATAAATAGTCCATAATAAATCTGATTTCATAATAATTAGTCATGTTTATATTTATTTTCGAAAAACTCTTTTATTTTCTCATAAGTCCAGTACTTAAAATAAAAATAATATAAACATAAAACTAATTCACATAACAGTTATTCAAATAACAACACTTAACAATTAAGTCATGCAAATATCAATATATGATCCTAATTATCTAATAATTAAAACATGCATATATTCATATAAGGCTCATTCGTCCTATAAACTCCGGCCACATCCATCGACATATCGATTTGCAGCAGGCCTATCCAAATATACACCACATAGCACATAAAATTTTAAACAACTTTTAGGCCCCATTAAGACATTGCCAAGGTCTTCCTTAGCTTTTAAAGTCGTGGATCGAAACCACATAAATTTAATGTCTATGTTTTAATTCTTTATCATCATATTTGCATAAAAATTCTTTAACAATTAACAAGATTAATATCACATATCACTCCATGATAAATTGCATGTATTTATCATGGAAGCCAAATTAACAATTAATTTAAACATAAAACCGATCAATTTACAATTAAACACATCAAGTTTTATTTACAAAATTTCATACAACCTAGAATTCGTCTAATTAATTTTATAACCAATAAAGATTGAACTTGATGCCCAAAGATCAAATCTTGATGCATAAAACGATCAAAGTGCTTAAAAAATTAATTAAGAACCCTAATTTGTCTAATTTTATTTACTTGTAATTACAAATTCTACACGTTGGCTCGTGATGCAACTATTGGGATTTTAGATCTAATTAACAATTAAATATATCACGAGTACGCAGCGAAAAGATCAAATACGTATAGAACGATATGAAATAACCAGGGATAGAAAGAATGTTGTAACCTTTTAGCAAGAAAACGAGTTACACAAGATTTTGGCAATAAAACGGTTACCCGTCGTTCAAAATACGCGTGATGTATAACACCACGCGAACGCACCCAAGGATCAAAAGAATAATCCCTCTAAGTTTAGCACACACAAAACTTTCTAGCAAACAACGTGTATGCTAGTACGTAGTAAGTGTTTAACCGAAACTGATCACTGTAGATTGAACTATTAACTATACTAGTAACCCCATCCGTGTTCTTGAGGTCGTAACCACAACCAAGCCACTAACCCTTTGTGGGTTTGCTACCAGATCGAACAGGAAGGGAAAAGAAAACCGAAAACCTTACAAGGTTTTGATCGAAGTCCGACTAGGTAGAAAAAGCAAGAGAGATTATGGAATCTTTAGGGATTGAAGTTTATGAGTCACACAAGGACCCTAAGACCTACCTTATAACTCCTCACAACTTGGCCTGCAAGCAAAGTCCCTCCACCTCCTCTGAGGAGGTGTTTCTAACGACTAAAAGGAAAACGAGTGGGAAAACGAACTTTTCTTTTCCCCGGTTTTTGCATATTGGAGTCCTTTTAACTATGTAACTTACTAAGATTTATTCTTGTAAAATTTAACGATCGTTGTTAAACACTAATTAATATATTACATAATATATTAAAACTTTTTTTCTACATATATAACGTGTGGAGTCCCCTTAGGCTCATATAATTCCCGGACAACGAATATATAATTTTAAAAAATTTGTTCATATTCCAACAGTATAAAGGGTTTATAAATTAAGTGTATAATCAAATATTGGAGTAACAAAAATCAATTTGGGATCATTCTTTTGGTTCTTTGGGGTTCGGCCAAAAATCAAACCCAAAAGGGTTTGATTGTGTTATTTAACAAGCCATTGCATTGTGATTGTGAGTCTTCTACTTTCCCTTTTTCCTTTATTTTGATGCATATTTGTTTTAATTTTGTGCGAGAATCCCTGGATGTTTTTGCATTCGCATTTTTGAGTTATTGATAGTTTTTAGATGATTAATATGTTATTGGGGTAGTTTGAGTATGTTTGGCGAAGTTAGTGTGCGAAATATTGGCGTGTTGAAGGAGTTGATGACACTCAATTAGACACAGAAACTTTAGGGCCTTTTCGCAAAGTCAAAAATGTAAAACTGATTTTAAGGCATAATAATATGGGTAAAGGATGACCGTGAGCTTCGATTCGATTATAAATATCGTTTTGATAACTCTTATGAAAACGAACGTTTACGCCGATTGAAGTTGAGAAAAAAATGTTTTAAAATAAAAACCGGCACTTAATAAAAATAATAATTGCAGGAAGTTCGAAGAAAGGTCAATTTGTCATTTTTCCTGATCTGTTTCGGCCTTCTGCCGAAACATGAAAGTTTGATCGGAAAGTACATTTTAACATTTCCGCGAGAATATCTAAGGTAATGTTTTGCAAAAGGTAACTAGTGCTAAACTGGATATTGGAGCTGAGATGGAGGATGGGATGGCGAATATGAAAAGAGATTATTTTTATAAGCTGCATGAAGTAGCATTTGATTTTTAAGAGATTACGAAAGATAATTTTTCTAATAATCTGTTATAATTTTGTCTACCAAACGAAACGTATATCTTAAGTAGCTTAATTTTAAACTAACTTCTCCAAGTGGATTCACTTTAATAGCTATTACGGTTTGGAAAACACGTCAAAATTAGTGTTTGGTAGGAAAATTTAGGATTGCTGCAGAACAGCAGTATAAATGGGTTAATTTTAGAAAACTTTTTGTCTAAGAAGGTCTGGATTATTTTATGGGATTGTAGAAATAAGTTCAAAGTACATTTTTCGAGTTGTCTAGAGCCATATCTTCTCCGGATGAGTGAGATATGACCGATTTACGGAAACTAGTCAGTTCTGAACTACTGTTTGAAAAAGGGATTTAACTCTAGATTTTTGCACTAAAGTGTTGGGTTTTAAAACATGGTTAAACACTAGACATCATAAGATTTTATCTCTCTTTGGATTCAACTTGATTGCTATTATAGAAAAGGATTTATGGCCAAAACCGTAAGCGTTAGAAATTCAACGAACTTTCTGTTTTGAGTTATGATTAGTAAAAACTCATTTCCCGTGGATTGGTAAATGGTTTGATTAAAAGGCCTAATGTTCTGGAAAATAGACTTAAGTATATTCCCATGGGTGAAAGCCCCATCCTTGTATCTTTTATAAGTTTAGAGATATGGTCTTGTAAAGTTGACTAAAAATTCAGCAACATAGTTTTACGCCTTTTCTTGAGAAATAAAAGTGCGGCCACATAGTAATAAGCTACGAATCGCTAAGCGAGACTTAGTAGACACTTAATGTAGTATAAGTTCAGGTTGTGTACCAATTTGGGGATAAAAATACTTCGGTTGAGTTATAATGCAATGCCATGCATATCTCGGAAACATATCTCGTGATCATTTGATTTATTTTTATGTATCGGCCTTCTTTATCATTCTAAGCCGCGTCATATCTTTTAGGTTGTGCTTAGACGCTTCTCTCTCGTCCGATGATTCATCTACTTATGGTCTTCATCACTCCTCGGTGAGTTCATAGCCCCACCCTTTTCTTTTCTAATGGTTTCCATAAACTGTTTTCGGAGTGAGAATACATGCTCGTTTAATAAGCCAACTTATTGATTTCTACTACTTAAGCGTTACATGACTAATTTTTTTTCTAAAGCTTTTACTTGTTTATTACATGACTTTTAATACATGGCTGTTTACTCATGAATTTACTAAAGCTTGATTTTCTTACTACATGATTTGAGATCACTGAATTCTTATATATGAAAACTGAGAGTTTTGAACACATTACTTGTTTGACATTGGACACAAGTTCTTTCAAATTGTATGCTATCCAGATTGTTGACTGAATATTATTTCCTAGGTTACCACAATGCCAATTAAGTCCCTTTTATCATGAACCATTAATTACCTTGTAGGGGTAAGCGCGAATGTTGTGGGTAGATCTATCATGATTGACAATCCCTCCTTGAATTTCTGGTCACAAGTTGACCATGGTGCATTTAACATGGTGAGGACATTTAGGGTGTTTTGGCATACATCCTATATACTGTAAGGGCAAAAACAGTTAAGGTTTCGGGGTCATGAGCTTAGTGCAAT
Organism: Tanacetum coccineum; assembly: GCA_026074375.1. Classification (NCBI taxonomy): domain Eukaryota; kingdom Viridiplantae; phylum Streptophyta; class Magnoliopsida; order Asterales; family Asteraceae; genus Tanacetum; species Tanacetum coccineum. The sequence continues at coordinate 55,381 of BQNB010021144.1, read as the reverse complement.
AATACATGTTTTGGACTACTGAATTCGTTTCGTAGTATACTATTACTTAAATTTTGTGGGCCACTACTGAATGTTTCTTGATTTATTGAATCACTACTTGGATTTCAGAAATAATACTACCTCCATACTGTTTCTAGCTTATGTTACTACATGCCTATAGCCTTAATCACATCATCTCCTAGCTGCTACACATGTCCAAGCCTTGGTCACCAAGTTTTCTTGGCCACCAAGGTGAATTCGAGCCCTATATAAAGGGTAAAACCCTTCCATTTCAAACCATCCCCCACAACTTCTCTCTTACACACAAATGGAGTTCTAATACTTCCATAGCAGAATTATAAGATCAAAAAAAGTCCCAAGACCAAAAAGAAGTGAAGCAAAGAAAACCAATAAAAAAGCGCCAGGAGTTGTTATTTAGGCGTACAAAGCAAAAATCCCCATTTTGACCCTTCCAAGCTAGAAGCTCAAAACCAGGTTTCCATAGCTCAATTTCTATTATCATATCCCTATAATTTCAAATAATATAGCATAAACTATTTTAAAAGACTTTTGAACTCAAAAACATATGTGTTTTATACCTTTTTGATCCAAACCCGAGCCTCATGTAAACCCTAAATCCTGTTTTTCACTTAAATCATAAGCTAAACTGTAAACTAATTGTGTATATCTATTCTAATAAGCTTATCTAAAACAATAATAATAACCACTTTTATCAAGTTCTTGAAGGAATTTGAATTAAAAACCTTATGCGTTTTTGTTTTAAAACCCTTAATTTCTTCGAACCGTATTGAATTTCCTAAGCTAACGAATCGGTTATTTTAAACTTTTCGTTTACGTTAAACCTTCATATTTTAGCTTATATTAATAAGCTATCACCTCAAAAATCATTTATTGAATCTTAAAATAACTAGCCTGGCGTTTAAACTGGATATGTTTTTGCAAAAGAAATCCATCAAGGGGTATATATCGTAACTTTCCTGAAACGTAAACTAAAAGGGCTGAACATGTCATTTTTATCAAAGTTAAACTATAGGTGTCCCTATATGTCCTTTCCCAAAGTAACAAGGTTTACTTTGTACATCTTTTAAACTAAAAGGACCAAACTTGTAAAAGTGAAAACTCCAAGGGTATATTTTGCCATTTTTCATTCTTAAGGGTCTAAAATATAACATTTTGAAAAAGTGTAGAAATGTGTTCAAAACCTTATAAGACATAACTTTAATTAACGCTTGACGTGCTTATCATTTCCAGTTATTGAGTCACAAAACGCTATAAAAACAATTTTATGTTTAAAATACTATTATAAAAGTATAACATCGACGTACTTTAAAAATCCTATCCGAATCTATAAACGACACAAAACTAGGAGCTTCCATATTAAGCGGATTTCATCTTGGTAATATTTGTGACTGATTGTTGGGTTTACCGAATTTAAAGTGCCCTAGCTCCTCAACGTTGACGAATGACCTTTGAATTATTATGCCCTGAACAGTAAGACAAATAATTCCCAAACTCTCCAATCAAACTCAAAACAATATTAAACAATTAAAACCAAAGTTTCTAGAGTACAAATCTTCCTAAACCTTGACATATTTACGTCAAGGTTTGCAATGACATTGGCTGTTTACTATCATCTTGTTATATCAACCTTCCCTGTTAAGATTGTGATAAAGTCGTCAGCTTTCATTTTGGAATATTTATTACAACCACCTATCAGAGTGAAGTTCATAGCCTCACTTTTACTTATTTACATGATTTATAAAAAACCCACAGGGGGATACATGCTTGTTGTACAAATTCTTTTATATACTACGTTATCTTGATTAACAATGTGATTACTTTTCAAATACTTAATGAGTCAAAACCTTAACATTTCAATCTTTTAAACACATTAATAACCTATAATACATGCTATAAACTATGAATACAAGTGTTTTCTAAACCTAAATACATGGAAGTATCTCTTAGGGTAGTGACTCCTAGTATCTCTTTGGGTAGTATCTCCCAATATCTCTTTGGGTAATATCTCCCAATATCTCTTTGGGTAGTATCTCCTAATATCTCTTTGGGTAATATCTCCTAATATCTCTTTGGGTAATATCTCCCAATATCTCTTTAGGTTGTATCTCCCAATATCTCTTTGGGTAATATCTCTTTAGGTAATATCTCCTAATATCTCTTTGGGTAGTATCTCCCAATATCTCTTTGGGCAGTATCTCCTTATATCTCTTTGGGTAATATCTCCCAATATCTCTTTGGATAATAGCTCCTAGTATCTCTTTTGATAGTGACTCCTAGTATGTCTCAGGTAGAAGCTCCCGATTCTATTGAGTTTAAATATGTGATTCATGAGCTTAGGTACAATAATAATGTTCTCCGTGATAATAATGTTCTCCATGATAATTATCCCTGCAATGTGAATATTTCCATTATGATAACTTGTATTCAACTATTACATTTCAAACCTATGAATTTCACTTAACCTTTGTGTTGACCCTTTTTATGCATGTTTATCCCAGGTAATTGAGCAACTTATAGCATGGAGTGGCATGGACTTGAAGATGGCTAAAACCTGTTACCATTCACATTTTATGTTTCTAGATGTCAGGATCTGTATTAGGGTTGCTATATAAGTGTGTACTATTTGACGAATCACCTGCCTTTTTAAAACTCTGATTTTAATGAATGATAACGTATCTTTTAAAAACGTCTCTTTTGAGTCATTTTCTATGATTGTGAATGTTGTACTATGAAGTAATACCCCAGATTCGCTTCCGCTGCTATATTGTAAAAATGGGGGTGTTACAGAGTGGTATCAAAGCTCACGGTTATAGAGAACAAGGGTAAAACCTTAACTATAACTACTTTTCTTTTGCCATCAATGTCCTCCGTGCCACTACATTCCCTGATATGTGAAGATGCCACTACTTTTTCTGAATAGTATGTAAAAATACATAACTATTGTACTATTATATATGTAACTTATGTTATTTACTACTGGGTTGTTACAGTCATGTCTGTATCCCCTTTCTCTACTATCGTCCCTTCTGATTCCGATATTAATGATGCTATTCCACCACCCCAAGTTATTATTGCTCTACCAGCTGTTTACCACCATCTCCAGTATTATCACTATCACCAATGTTTGATTCTTGATATTTCTTTCCTTCCAAAAAGATTTCAACACCTAAAGACACTGAAACACCTATATCTCCATCTTCATCAGTAGGATCTTCATCACCGGTTAGGTCAACTACACCACAACTATTTCTTTGATAATCTATCTTCACAAAGTTAGATAAATTATATGGAACAACGGCGACCACTAGAATAAACCATCCCCGAGAAAACCGATGAGTCAAGATACTGTGTTTTTAATGTTCATCTCTAGAAATACTCATTGAGGAGAAATCCAGAGTCTTTCTAAACAAGATCTAATAACTCAAAAAATAACAAGGGAAAAACCACAGACTAGAATTATGTCCATTTTTTAAAATCAAACCACTAAATGTAGTGATAATGACACTTGTCAAAATTTGCTATGTAATTAATAGACAATTATATATACAGTGGTGATTCATAAAGGCTCAGTTGTTTTCATGATACCAATTTTGGTATTTGTCTATCCTATATCTTGTAATATGATGACTCATATCTTTATCCGGGATTACTATAATTCTTTTACTATCCGATTTTCTCAAACCTTTTATTAAATCATTCATTCCATGATCTCCGTATTCTAAAAATTTTCTGTTATATCCTGCAACGTAATAACAAGGAAACACACAAGAATCTATACAATGTCAAATGATTTCAATACCACTAGGTATGAAAGTTTTGACAAAGACTTGTGATAGCATTCTTATTCGATGTTGACTTTTAAAGGTTAATGGATAACGATTCTTTACGATCAGAGTGGCGCAGCGGAAGCGTGGTAGGCCCATAACCCACAGGTTCCATAAATCGAAGTATTCCATCCACCCAGGTTCTGACAAGATATATCAGGATCTGGAGAAATTCTATTGGCTGTCATCAAGAGGTGTGGTCTTGGAAATAAGTAGACGTGTGAAAGGAGGCAATTATAATTATGGTGCGCAACATAATTATAAATGCATCACACACGTGGACTTGTGACCTTGATTAGCCTAACATAAAGATCAAATTCATGCCCAGTACCTACATCTATTCCCAAACAATACCACTACAACTTTCAACTAAATCTCGGGACGAGATTTCTTTAAGGAGTGGAGACTATAACAACCCGCAATTTTCATCAATGTAATTTCCACTATGATATATATAAGGATCATTTTCATAGGAAAATTTTTGCTTTATTTCATGCCAACTATGTATCATAGCAAGTAGACGAGCTCTCGCAACAACCTATGCCTATTTCTATCCATGTTTACATCATGTAAACATCATAACATGTCAAGTCAATAATCTATTATCCTCTATAACATGTACGTTATCTATTTAATAAAGTTTTCACGACGATAATACCAAATGAACTTTAACCGTTAACGTTTATGCCTAAACCCTAATTTTGTGTAATGTACACATTCAAAGTAAATGTACAAGTAATATAACATCTCATTTGAATATGAATTCCCTCCAAAATAAGGTACAAGTCTTTAAAGCATAATGTACAAGTCATTAATGCACGATATTCAAAATAGCCATTTTACCTTTGTTTTCCTTAGGAAACTTGTACAACCCATTAAGTACAAGTTACAAGAAAGCAATGCACTTCATTTACAATCCATATTATATCATTATAACATCATTATACATGAATTGAATCAAAGAAACCCTAATCGAACCCTAATTCCAAACCGTGACCCATTTACCTATTCTCACCTATTTTAAACACGAACCACTAATCAAATCTTGTTGTCTTGGCTTTTATCCATTGTAAACCCAAACCAACACTCAATTAAGTTGTAATAACTTATTTTACAATCATATCAATCCTATTCAATCATTATTTCATCATTACTTCATCATTTTACTTCACTTGTACGGTAAAATCAATATCATAGAATAACCCTAATGTACCTAATTGATTCATTTAACCCGTTTACTTGTTTTAACCATTCTAATCCCAAATAACCAACCAAGGGCCATTGTAAACTCATAAAATAAGTTTACAAATCATTATCTATCATTTACTTAGGAATGTGTAAGAAATCAAAGCCTAGAAAACCTTAACGAATCCAGAAAACCCTAATTATGCCCTAATTGTGATTTTGACCCGTTTTCTCAATTTCAATCCATTTTAACTTAAACCAACGACCTAAACTTCATTTAATTAATACTTTATATAAGCTCTAGGATTTGTATTCCATCATTCCTATCAAAATTATGCAAAATATAAGCTATGAAAGCAAGAAACCCTAAACGAGCCCTAGTTTGAAACCAGTACTCCATTTCTTCAATTCTAATCGTTTAACCAAACAAATTGCCTAATCTTTGCTATTACTTTTAATCCAGACCTTTAAACCAACCTATTTCAATCATTCCTTAATCATTTATAACACAATGATACCTTGGAAAAAACCCTTGAACCCCACGCTCGAGTCCAAAACAGACACGACCCATTTCATGCTTCATTTTAACCCATTTAAAAACTACCCATGTGCAAATTAACTTTCTGGAAATCCTTCTAGGACATCCCCAAGCAGTTACTCACTACTTGAGCATCTCTTGGTCGAAATTGATGCACATCACCCCTTGTTGGGGATTCTCTAGTCGTGACACCCAATAAACCCCTAAAACCTTCCACCTTGCAATCTACCTCCTACTAGACCTCAAGACTATCATGTAGCTTCAACACTTCACCCCTAGTTGCTCCACACGTCCAAGCCAGTTCATGAATGCTATCTTCAGTCTCCATGCCTCTATTTTAGTATAAATAGGACTCTTATTGTTTCATTTTTTCTTCATCCCCCCAATTCCTCCTCTATACCTTCATAGAAGCAATATTTGCCGTAATAGATTCCTAAGAGATCTTAATAAGTCTAAAGTACAGAAAAGGAAGCAAAAGAAACAAGAAACGAAGCACGGAGTCGTTTCCCCTAGCGTACGAAGCCGAAAGTCCCGATTCTGACCAGTTTCCACCATTTTTGCTCCTTGAAGCTCAAACCCAGGTTTTGAATGTTCTACTTCTGCTACTACACCCTTATAATGTTCATATGATCCTAAATATAATCTTGTTAAAGTTTCATAACTCAATTCATGCTCATTTTCCATTTGATCCAAACAGTATACCCGAAACACTATTTCGTTTTTCTTAAAAAAAATGTTATAATGATTAATTATTGTTATATCTATCCTAACATTGCTTAACTAATGTTAATATAACCACTTTATTGATTAGAAAAGAATTTGAACTTAACCCACGCGTTTACGTTTTGAAACCCTAATTTGACCCGTTTTACTTCCTAGCTTAACGAATCGTTAAATTAAACTTATGTTGCGTTAAAACCTCATATTTTAGTTTATTATAACTTATAAATGTCTAATGAAATGTTAAACTAAGCTTGCATGGCAATTTGGACATGTTTTGTAATTATAATCCATGCAAGGGGTATATATCGTAAATTTCAGAAACTTATAACTAAAAGGACTAAAAGTGTCATTTTATCAAAGTTATAACTCCAGGGATCTATTATGTCACTTTTCAAACTCCAAGGTTTACTTAGTATATCTTTCAAAGTTGAAGGACCAAAGTCATAAAAATGCAATAAACCACCCTCCAAGACTATTTGCAATTTTTCCAAACCCTAGGGTCTAAAATGTAACATTTTGAAAAAGTATAAAATCATGTTTAAAAACCCCCCCCCTTCCAGACCATACTTTAATTAATGCTTGACGTGCTTAACATTTCCAGATATTGATTAAAACGCTTAAAACCGATCATCCGGAAGCTATATTGTACCACAATACTAGGGAGCTTCATATTAAGGAGTTTCATCTTGGTATTACGTTCTGACTGAGTTGTTGGGTTTACGATTTAAAGTTCCCTAGCTCCTCAAACGTTTACTGAATGACTTCTGAATTATGATGGCCCGAAAAGTGATACAATAATTCCAAACTCTTCAATCAAACTCATAACTCTTAAAAACTAAAGTTCTAAAGTACAATCTTCCTAGACTGAATATTCTACTCAGGTTGTGTGACGTGGCTATTTACTATCATTTTATTATATCAACATTCCCCGGTTAAGATTGTGATAAGGTTTACAGCTTCATTTCAGAATATTCTATTCATATTACCTACCAGGTGAAGTTCTAGCCTCCCGCCTTTTACTTATTTAAATGCTTTTAATAAACCGCGAGGGGGATACATGCTTGGTTACAAAAATCTTTTATTATACTCATAACAATGGATTACTATTTAAAGGACTAAGGATGTTAATAGCCTCGCTTTACTTTATTTACATGCTTTATAATACCAGCGAGAGGGATACATTCTTGGTTTACAACACTTTATATATACTTCATATAACAATGTGATTACTATTTAAAGACTAAGTGAAGTTCATAACCTCGCCTTTACTTATTTTACATGTTTTATAAACCCGCGAGGGGGATACATGCTTGGTTACAAACTCTTTTATATACTCATAACAATGTGATTACTATTTAAAGACTAAGTGAAGTTCATAACCTCGCCTTTACTTATTTTACATGTTTTATAAACCCGCGAGGGGGATACATGCTTGTTATAAACTCTTTTATATACTCATAACAATGTGATTACTTTTAAAAGACTTAATGAGTTCATAACCTCACATTTCAATACTTTATAAACCTGTAATACCTGCTATAAACCATGAATGCAAGTGTTTTCTAAATGTATGCTATCCAGATATATTATTGCCTAAGTAAGCTTTCCAGTGACATATTTCCATATAATGAATCATTAATTACATTGCATTGCAATGTGAAAGAAGGAATATTGTGAATAGATCTTATTGGGGGTGACGGCTCCCGTTTGGATACCCATGCTTGGGGTATCCAATACGCTCTTTATTTGTCCAATAGGTAAACCGTGGCAAGTTTCTTTTCCACGGGGACTATCTGTCCCTAAACCTATATCAACTACGGTGATTTCACCCTTTAATGTATTGATGTCATGAGCTTAGGTGCAATAATAATGTTACCATTTTTCCATGATAATTGTATTCGTTGCAATTATTACCATTATAGTGACTTGCATTCAACCATATAATATTCAACTGTTTCCATGATAATTACTGTTCTTAAATATTATTGATCTCCATGATTAATTTATTCCAATGATGCCAATATTTCCATATTATAACTTGTATTCAATTATTACATTTCAAAACTATGAATTTCACTCAACCTTTGTGTTGACCCTTTTTGCATGTTATCTCAGGTAATTAAGGCAAAGTTGCGGCACAGGTGGCATGAACTCGGTTGATGGCTGAACTGTTATCATTCAACATAATATGTAGATTTTGGGACATGATTTTGTAAAAACTCTGATATAATGAATTGATACTTAATTTTTCCAACAACGTCTCTTTTAAAGTTGTTTTCGATGATTATGATTGTTGTATACTGAAGTAATTTCCAGATTAGGTTCCGCTGCTATATTGTAAAAAATGGGGCTGTTACTATAGGTTAGATCGGTGGTGATCATAACATGTAGTGTTAGATAGTTTGTAATATTAGCAGTGTGGGAAGTAAAGTTTTGAAGTTGTGAAGTAGTTGAAGAAGTTGTGATAGTTGTAAAGAGTTGTGAAGAAGTTGTGATGGTTGTGAAGAGGTATGAAGTTGTGAAGAAGTTGTGAAGTCGTGAAGTTGTGTTGTGTTATATTGGTTCTAGCTAAGATTAGAACTCGATATTTAGCCTTTTGTGGTCATAAATCATGTGTATGCAACGTTTGTGTACGGTTTCTCTCGCCATAAGGGAGCTTGTTGACATAGTGAAGAAAACTCTCGTGTTTGGTGCTCGGGAATGGAGTTGGCGAAGAGGACTTCAGTTACCGAACCACTTTATAAATCCTCGCATTGAGGTTTAATTGTTCTTACTCTTATCTCTTGTTTTATTTTATCATTTCATATACTTATATTGTTCATATTGTGCAAGCGTTGGATTCACAAAAAGTCGAATCTAAGTTTTACAAACATACATAAACCTTAAATTAAAAAGCGGTAAAACTATTCAACCCCCTTCTAGTTTTCCACAATTGGTATCAAGAGCCACGTTAAAACAAGACTTTTAAAATAAATTGTATTTTAAAACTTGAATCGATCTATGGAATCGGAAAAATATTTAGAAGGGCAATCTATGCAAAGACCACCACTATTTGAAAGTGATGGATTTATTTATTAGAAAATAGATTAGAATTAGTGAAGTCATAAGATCTAGGAGCTTTGGCATGTTATTACCGATGGTGTTTTTTCTCCTATTCATATTTAATCCCGAAAAAAAAAGGATGAAATTGATCTTTTCATAATCCAAAATGATGATCTTAAAAAGAAAATTGCTAAAAATAATGAAGCAAAAATGGTAATTTATAATGCTTTACCACGTAAAGAATATGAAAGAATTTTTATGTGTCAAACCGCAAAGGAAATTTGGGATACTTTGTTAATCACTCATCAAGGTAATAATCAAGTCAAAGCAAATAAAAGATCTCTGTTTCAACAATACGCACAATTCATGATTCCGGAAGAAGGATAACATAGATAATGCCTTTGCTAAATTTAACACTATTATTACTAGTCTATAAGCACTTGATACATAGGTTTTTCTAGCAGGAATTGTGTTAGGGAAATTTCTTAGGGCTAATTGCATTCCTATGCGCGCAAAAGGTTACGGGCAAATAATGAATCAAAGAATCTACAACTCTTTCACTTGACAACTTATTGGAAATTTAAAAGTCTATGAAGAAGTAATCAAGAAAGACTCTGAAACCGTCAAAAGCAAAAGAGAACAAAGTAGATCTATTGCCTTAAAAGCTAGAAAGGAATCTAGTGATGAAGATAGTTCAACCTCCGATAGTGAAGATGATGGGAATTACGCCATGGCCGTTGAAACTTCAAGACATTACTTCAAAAGAAAAGGTCGATTCGTTAAAACAATCCCTATGAAGAAGAATATCATCCCAAGAAATAAAGATGACAAAAATAGGAAAAAGAAAAGGAAAATGTTTCAAGTGTGGAGATCCAAATCATCTCATCGGAGAATGTCCGAAACAATTAAAATATCAAAATCAAAGGGCGTTCGTCGGAGGATCTTGGAGTGATAGCGACGATGATGAAGAGGAAAAGACAAATGACGAAAAGTGTCTTATGGTTAAAGCTTCAAATGAGGTACTTTCCGAAACCGAATACTTTAGTGATGACCAATCATTACTAGACGAAAATGACTTAGTTAGTGAATATAGTAAACTATGCAAATTAGACTAAAGTCATTGGCAAAAATTAAAACTCTAAAACAAGCTAAAATAGAATTAGAAAATGAAGTACTAGAACTAAAAGATAAATTATCTAGGTTAGAAAAAGGTAAGGAAGTAATTGAAGAATGTAAATTATGTCAAGAACTTAAGCTTGAAAATGAGAACCTTAGAAATGAAATATCTAGGCTAAATCAATTTAATAATAGTAGTCACACTACGAAAAATAATTAAGTTCTCAAATGGACTTCCGGAGGATAAATCCGGATTAGGTTTTAAATTTTTTTTTTATTTTTTTTCTACTAGGATCACCTTGGTTATTGAAATCCAACAGGTAAAGTTTGTAAAAGCTCAAGAAGTCGAGTCAAAAGAAAAATTGATAGAATCAAACCCAAAATTTATACTTATAAATAATACTAAAATTCCTATTGCAAGTAATGATGAGGTAAAACATTTTTACAAACCCTCCTTAAAACCCAGAGTCGGATTTACTAAACCCACAATGAGGTCTAAAACTCCACCTCCGAGAATGACTAATAATCCTCGTCCTCGGTCTAAAACACCTCAACTTAGGAGAGACCAATGTAGACAAAACTATCTAATCACTAATAAATCCATTACATCCTTTAGTTTCACTCAATGTGGAAGTTGTGCACCATGTAAATGTGCACAAAACCAATGGACAAAACTTATGCGGAAACAATAATACTTCGGGATACATGAAACGTTAGGGACCAAATGGCTAAGCCATCACAATCATTGAAGTGGTGTGTTCTCTACAAACATTCTTTGTCTACGGACTAAAGAATTCATGATAAGGTTCCCATGAACTCTTATCATTTACATTGTGAAGACATTAACGAAGGCTATTCGAAAGTCTAAGGTAAGGTCTCACTCTTCATATTCATAGAATATAGATTATAAGTAAATGTCTATGTGTTACTATGATGATGTAGTATAATTAGTTTTTAAAAATAATAGTGTAGTCTCTAGAAATACCATTTGTTGGTTTTCTAGCTTTGAAGAGATTAGTTCTCTATGAACTATTCTTTCGTATAGATTATAGTCATTCGTCTACAAAATGGAAATCTTCTATGACCACATAGCAAACTCACGAAGATGAAGAAGAGCAAGCTAGTGGTGGTCCAGTTAAATAGAAGGGGTTTAGTCGCGCAATGATCATAGACACACTATGGATGAAACAAACTCCCTTCGACCCCAACGATTGTCTCGGATCCATGTCAACCATCATCCACGTCTATCGAAATCAACTTGTTGATATTCTCAACTACGTCTTGCTATTTCATTATTTTCACTATCCATTCTTGTCTCATCTCAAATCGAATCAATTAATTTTCTTTTCAAAGAAATTAATTCCTCCTCCTTGCAAGAAAACTCATCTCTAAATCACCTCTTAAATTGACGTCTTGATTTTCCTCGTCGATAATGTCAAAGAAAATTTTTAATTAAACAAGGTTATTAATAATTGTATATTCATTTCTCATAAAAATGGTACACAAAAATCGAAAAAAAAATTGAGGGTGGCCCCCCTTAAAATTATGGGGACCAACCATGTAAATTGGGCGGCCCCCTATTTAAGAGGACCACCTATAGTATCTCACGGGTAAAATAGTATTTTTTTCTGCTTTTTCTGCCCTCTTTTACCTAGTATCATCTATATTTGCCCAGAATGCTTAAGGAGTGTTTAGCAAGAAGAAGAAATGAAGACATAGGAGTGGAGTGAACTAGATGGCTAAATGTAGTTTAAGACAATTTTTAACTTGATTATGTGTATGTTATTAACAACTTGTGTGGTGATCATCCGATATATTCGGAAAGACTTATATGTTGGTTATCTTTTAGGTACTTATTTGCTATGATGCCTTAAACCTTTGGTTGTTTTATTAAATCAACTAGTTATGCCATTTTGGTTTCATGATTTAATGTGTTTATTATATGTTATAAGATTAAATATGCTTATAAAACTCTATAGGGCTTGCTGCAAATAAACCACCAAAACAAAAATACCCTCACAAAAATCCTGAGAAAAATAGTTTTTCTGTGAAAAATGGGACTAACAGTGGGCGGCCCCCTTAATTCACAATGGCCGGCCCCCTTAATTTTAAGGGGACCGCCCTTAGCTTTTCACGGGTAAAACAGTATTTTCAATGCTTTTTGCCTTCTTTTACCTAGTATCAGCTATATTTGCCCAGAATGCTTGAACAACATTTGGAATAGCCTAAACTTATTCAAATTCATTCCATTTTCAAACAAATCTCTTCCAATAAATTCCCTCCAAATGCACATCACCAATTCACCATCTTCTTCATTCATCATCAACCACCATAAACCTCCATGGCCTCCACTAGAGCCTCTATTTCCAAAGCCTCCAAGAGACCAAAAATCAACATCATTCCACCCAAACAATTGTTTGTGGATTTAACCCAAGATGACACAAAAACTCCATCACCCAAACTTCCAATTTCATCACCTAGTGCTCCTAATGCACCCTCCAAAACACCATCAACCAAAGACACTTCTTCATCCTCAATTGACTACATACCCAAATCACCAACCTCATCAACATCACTTTTACCCAATGGTTACTTGAACCCACCAACATCACCACCTCCAAGAGTTTCTCCACCACCTCCAACTCATGAAAATGCATCAATGGACATCACTCTCACCCTTTCCCCAATTACCCCACTTGATGTCCAATTTGATACTCCATCACCTTCACCACCAATTGTTGGTCATCCCATTCCTTGGAATCTTCTTGAGGCACATGGAGATTCATGCTTGTGTTGCATTCACAATCGTACTCTCATATTTGGATTGAGAGATGAACTTCAATATATGTTTTCATATATTGAACATATGCTCTCACAACCACCAATCATCATCCCACCACCTCCACCATCCTCCCCAAACTAAACATACTCTATGTTTAGTCTTTCAAATAATTGATCCTCTACCATTTTGCATGCAAGTCCTATGGAGCTTTACTAGTTATAGGACTTTTGTACTTTTAATTTCATGTATGTTAGCATGTTATTTTCCTTATGTATGCATGAGTGTGTTTCACACACTACTTTAATTTTAATGAATGATCATTGTTGGTTGTATGTCATATTTTTCTTCCTTGCTACATGTTAGAAATATTTGTATTGTTCTAACCCATTTTGTAGCCAAGAAACCATAGCTCGATTCCTTGGTGCCCTCGAACGAGGGGGAGCACACATCAAGGGGGAGCATTTATTCCGTCGATTTTACTAGCAATCCTCGACGATGCCTTTTTGATTCTACAAAAAGGGGGAGAAATGACATAAAACTCACTAAATACTTGTTTAAAAATAATTTTACATTTAATGAGTTTAAATTTTGTAATCATCAAAAAGGGGGAGATTGTTGATAAAATATAATGCCTAAAAACATTAATAATATTTTTTCACATCTTTACGTTTTGATAATCACAAAATATAAAAACGTTCAACGTAAAATTAAACGTAAACAAGTATTTAGTAGTAAATATTCATTTCAAACTTATATCACTCCAAGGTATGAATAAACAAATGCTTGATGCATTTTATGATCAAAGGAAACTTTTATAAAATGTTGTAAACTTTTTATAAACATCACAAAATATTTTTTACATTTAAAAGAAATGTTTTATTCAAAATAAACATTTTGAATTTCAAATTTTCAGACCTAAAACGGCTAGAAATGGTCCAGTAAACACCTCCCCTGGATAGGACAAAAAAGAGGAGCGTCTGAAAGGGGCGGCCCCCTTAAATACATGGGCGGCCCCCTTAATTATAAGGGGGCCGGCCATAGACTCCGCTCCTCCTTCTTGTCCTATAAATACTGGACTATTCTCCAACATTTTTCTCACCTTTTGCACTCATTCTTTCTGCTCAAAACAGCTCACTTATCCTCTCTAAAATCCTTTGATCATTTAATCATAAAGCTTTGTTTCTAAGTGATCCAAGCTATATTCCTCAAGTGCAAGAGAAGAATACTTCCATCATCAAGTGAAGAAGTATTACACTCCTTTGATCATTTAACCATAAAGTTTTATTTCCAAGTGATCCAAGCTTAATTTATCAAGTGCAAGAGAAGAATACATTTTATCAATCAATCAAGAATAGTTATGATAGTTGGTTATAGTTGTGTAGTTGTGTTATAGCTTGTAAATCTATTTGTGTATATGTGTTGGTGTGATCGTAGTTGTATCAATAAAGTAGTTTGCTACTATGTGATCATTGTAAGTAATAGTTAGATCGGGGTAAATTTTAGTAAGTATGTGATTTGATTTGGTGTGATCATAGTAGTGTCTTGGTGAAGAGAAGTTGTGAAGCAAAGTGAAGTTGGGAAGTGTGATGAGTATGCTGTAAAGTAGAGAGAAGTTGTGTAGTGAACCCAAGTTGTGATTTGTTGTGAAGTAGTGTGTTGTGTTATGATAGATTGTTTCTAGCTAGGAATAGAACTAGACATTTTTAGTGTCAAAAATTGGTGTAAGCTAAGTCGTGTATGGTCTTATCCGCCTAAAAAGGGAGTATGTTGACATAGGAAGATAACTCTCGAGGTTTGGTTGCTTCGGGAGTGGAGTACCAGCTAAGGCAAAGAGGCTGCTTCCAATTACCGGAACCACTATAATTCTTGTGTGTGGGTTTGATCCTTCCAAATATTATCTCTTGTCTTTCTTATTTACTTGTCATTTACTTACATACTTGTATTGTTCATATTGTACACATATTGAGATCACACAACGTCGAATCTAAATTTTTATAAACAAGCATAACATTAATTTAAAAAGCGGGTACTGATGTGCTGTTGTGGTATGTATACTAAGTTGAATTCAAGTTTTAAATTTATATTTTGCCGACTAACCAAAAACAACACTTTTAACCGGGCAGTTAGTGTGCCGTTCGGGAGTTTATTTCATGGTGGTAGGGTGTCGAACACTTGAAGCGAGGTTAAATTTATCAATTTAATTAATATTTTGGTTATCTAATCTATGTTAATTCTATTCTATTTTAAACCTATGTTAGTCTAAATCCTAATTCTAACGGGAAAAGAGGGTTTTCAGCCTGAGAGACTGGCACGGTTTGGTTGGTGTCTATAATCAATTCAAGGCACTTTTACCTACGTAAGCTAATTAACAAAAGATAAAAGAGCGGTCGAACCTTATATAAGAAAATTATATTAACCATTATTAATCTGATTAGAAAGTTGGTTTGTTTATTTAGTGCAATGATTTTTTCTCTCGAGGGGCTACATTCTTAAGTACTTAGGCTTCTACATCATCTAAGACCTAGACATAATAATTATGTCATAATTATAGCATCGCTTAATTACATTCCTTTTTGCTTATTATAATCTATCTTAGGGATTAAAGCAATGGTGATCTTGTTAAACCCTAGCTTATAGAGACTTTACCCACTTACCGCTTAATGGCAATTTATATACTAGTAGTCCACTTGTCCAACTATCTAATGGAATCATAACGTTACTTGTTGAATTATCTAGGTCACCTGCAAGTCAACACGATCAATAAACCATTGGCAATATCCAATTAACTAGTTAAGCCCAAAGCGTATCCTAGACACAGACTTAGAAGGACAATATTTGTGTGACTATGAATCTAGAAGTATAAATCAATATATAGAGAGCTATCCCAGACTCTAGATCTACTTGGTCCGCTTCACTAGATCCAGTTGAATGATAGGTCGCATACAAAAGCGCGTAAACAAGTATAAATTGATAAACATAAACAAGCACTCAACGATAAATCAGGAAATGGGAGAATGATTCTTAACTCAGTTCAAAATGGTCCACTTGTTTGGCCTACTGTTGTTGAAGAGGATGGCACTACTAGGACAAAGAGGTATGAAGAAATTTCAGTTGCAGAGAAACTTCAAGCTGACTGTGATCTTAAAGCTACTAACATCGTTCTTCAAGGTCTTCTACTGGATGTGTATGCCATTGTAAATCATCATAAAGTTGCAAAGAGATATGGGACAGAGTTAAGCTTCTTATGCAAGGCACGACATTGTCATTACCAAGAAAAGGAATGTAAATTGTATGACGAATTTGATAAGTTTTCATTTGTGTAGGGTGAAACACTGTATCAATACTATTGGAGATTTGCTCAACTAATCAATAACATGAATGTTATCAATATGTCAATGAGACCAGTCCAAGCGAAAACAAAGTTTCTGAACAGTCTACCACCGGAATGGAGCAAGTTTGTAATGGACGTGAAGTTGGCTAGAGATTTGCATACTACAAACTATGATCAATTGTACTCATATCTCGAACAACATGAGGCACATGCAAATGAAACTCGCTTGATGCGTGAATGATACCAAGATCCTCTTGCATTTGTTGCTAACTACAATCAATCACCGTCTCAACTTAACAACTATCACTCTCAATACAATTCCATACAGTTTCCTCAACAAACAAATACCATGATTCCACAAGTTCACTCTCCTCAACCATACTCACCAATGTATCCACCACCTCATCTATCACAACCACAAATCAGTAATTCATCCGTTCTACCATTACAACAATATCAGTCTCATATGGATCATCAAACCTCATCTGTTCCACCAATTGCTTACAACTTACCTCAATCTTCAACACAACCAATGACTGAGTTCCCTCAAATGGGCTCAGGTCTTGTTGTTCCTGTGTTTAATCAAGGAGATGATCCAATTGCCTGTCTCAATAAGGCAATGGCTTTCCTGACAACGGTAGCTTCTTCAAGGTTCCCTTCAACCGACAATCAACTTAGAACTTCCTCTAATCTGAGAAACCAGGCCACCAATCAAGATGGCAGGTTTATTGTACAACAAGTCCAAGGGAGGCAAGGAAAAAGTTATGCTGGTACTAGCTATAAGGGTAATGCTACTAGTTCTGGGGGAAATAATGTAGGAGAGCAGACAAGGGTGGTTAAATGTTATAATTGTCAAGGTTAAGGACACATGGCTAGGCACTCAGCCTAAGAGGCCAAGGATCGCTGCATGGTTTAAGGAAAAGGCAATGTTGGCTGAAGCACAGGAATCCGGTCAAATTTTGGATGAAGAGCAACTAGCATTTCTTGCAGATCTAGGCATTCCAAACGGTCAAGTTGTTCCAACAACCATTCCAAACACTACTACTTTCCAGACTGAGGATCTTGATGCTTATGATTCTGACAGTGATGATGTCTCTAATGCAAAGGCGGTTCAAATGGCTAATCTTTCCCACTATGGTTTAGACGTTATCTCAGAGGTACCTCATTTTGAACCCTATCATACTGATATGGATAATCAAAGTGTGCATGTAATACAGGGTTTTGAACAAACACCGGTTGTTGATTTTATAGATAATAAGATAACAAGTGATAGCAATATCATTCCGTACTGTTAATATTTGCAAGAAACACAACAGGCAGCTGTTCAAGATACTAATTTGTATAAACAACAAGATTTAATGATTTTATCTCTGATTGAACAAATGTCAGAACAAATGATTAATCATGTAAATAATTAGGAAAAATCTAATCAAGAAAAGAATAATAAATCCTTAACCGATGAGCTTAAGAGATATAAAGAACGAGTCAATACTTTTGAACAACGTCTTAATATTAATTTAAGCACACGTGAAAAAATGATTGATTCTCAAATGAATGATATGATTAAGGAGAAGCTTGCACTTAAGCAGCAAATTGACTCACTTAAACAAAATCTTTCTAATCAAATCAAAGAAAAGGAATCTTTATTGCAAACATTTACTGTTTTCAAAAATGAATCCAAAGAAAAAGAAAGTAAATATATGGATAAAGAAATTGATTTAGAAAAGAAGATAAAGGAACTAGGTAATATTGTTTACAAAGTAGGTCAATCTGCTCAAATAGTGCACATGTTAACGAAGCTACAAGTTTTATATGATGACACTCACAAACAATATCTTGGTTATCAAAATCCATTTTATCTCAAGAAAGCTCAGTGGATTAAGCCAACCTTGTATGATGGTAGTGTTATATCTAGTCAACATGCTGCTAGTCCTGTGATTGATGATGAAGAGACATTGACTTTGGAAGAAGTTAGTCGATCTAAAATGCTTGCAAAACAAAACGACCCAATGTCAAAAGAAAAGAAAGTTAATACTACTCCAATTAATTATGTTGAGTTAAATCGATTGTTTGAATATTTTGGTAAATGTTTTATTCCACAACAAGAATTGTCTGATGAACAAGCTTTCGGGTTACAAACTTCACACCCTAATACTGACCAATCTGCTTCGTCACCTGTCAAAATTGAGGCTCCTAAGGAACTTCCTAAGGTGAGCCTGGTTAATGCAAGCCTTAAAAATCTTAAATACCATCTTAGCCAATTTAACACCGTGGTGGAAAAGCAGATTACACCTAATGCTATAACAGAAGGGAAATGGGGGGTTTGAACACACTAAACCTATTTTTCTAAATGAAATAATTCCATTTTTAAACACCTTAAAAGACATATTCAATGTTTTTGATAAAGATCTTTTAAATGAGGTAACGGAAGTACAAACAGTTTTTAACTAGATGGAAGTTGCTGTTTAACAGTGTTGTTTTGAAATTCATAAGAAAGAGCTTTTTTCTTGAAAATGATCGACTCTTACACCAAATCATGTCACAAGATGTCATAATATGTGTGATAAATTCTACTGTTGTTTTTGATTATGTAAATTTAGAAATGCAAAGTAGTAAATTTTGTGTGAAGTGTTTGGATCTTGATGCTGA
Source organism: Tanacetum coccineum (assembly GCA_026074375.1). NCBI lineage: Eukaryota > Viridiplantae > Streptophyta > Magnoliopsida > Asterales > Asteraceae > Tanacetum > Tanacetum coccineum. Next base: position 36,170 of record BQNB010021144.1, on the reverse strand, counting down.
GCTTTTGAACAAACAAAATGCGTATAATAATCTTTCAAAAAGTTACTCACAACTTGAAAAACATTGCATTTCGCTTGAGTTAACAATGCAACTCAATTAAGAAATTTTTCAAAAGGATTTATTCAGTGATAATCAAAATGCTTTTGAAATTCCATACTATTTTAAAAATAATAATTTGAAAGCTCAGCTACAAGCTAAAGACACTACTATTTGTAATTTGAAGGAACATATCAAATCTATGAGAGAAAAAGACAAGGAACAGAAAGTCAAACATGATATGGATGAAATTGAGACCATAAACATTGATTTGGAGCATAATGTGGCCAAATTACTTTCTAAAAACGAGCGTTTGCATAAAGAAATTAAGCATTTGAAAAATATTTACAAAGATCAATTTAATTTGATTAAAAAGACACGTGCTTTTTCTAAAGAACACTGTGACTCTTTGATTGCTCAATTGAACTCTAAGTCTGTTGAAAATGCAGATTTAAAAGCTCAAATCCAAGAAAAGGTTTTTGTGATTACATCATTAAAAAACGATTTACAAAATTTAAAAGGGAAAGAAATTGTTGAAAATGTTGCATAAATACTAATTACCACCACTATTGCTCCAAGCATGTTCAAGCTAGACTTAGATCCTTTAGCTCCTAGGTTATTAAAGAATAGGGAAGCTCGCATAGACTATCTTAAGCACACTCAGGAACAACTGACATACTTTGGGCACTAGTCGAACAAGCTAAAGCAAAATAGCCTTAGATAATGCGTTAGACTTTGCCTGTAAGCATGCCAAAAGAATTCAGGAGTTACTTGTTTATGTTCGAGACGCATGCCCTAACGCGTATAAACCTAGTGAGAAATTGGTAGTTGTCGCACCCATGAACAAAGTCAAGAAAGTTAGGTTTTCAGAAATTCTCACATCCTCGAGCAACATTCATAAATAGGTAGAGTCATCCAAAAAGCCAGATTCTAACACACCTATGTTGCCTTTTACAGGATTGAAGAGTTCTACTAGTGCTAGCAGATCACAGCCTACAGGCAATAAAAAGAATGATAAGATCTCGCAAACACCAAGTAGCGACATGAAGAATAAGGTAGAAGTCCAACGTAGGAAAGTTAATTTAAGTTCTAATAAAAAGAATCGTGTTTAAGACCCTATTTGTGATGCAAATGTTAAGCATACTATGTTAAATGCGAATTCTGAGTTAATTTGTGTTAAATGTAAACAATATATGTTTGATACAAATCATGATGTGTGTTTCCTTGATTTTGTGAATGATGTGAATGTGCGCTCTAAATCTAAGTTTGATAAGAAAAACCAACAAAATAATATTTAGAAACCTATGGGTAAAGTGTTCACTAAAATAGGATATAAATGGAAACCAACAGGAAGACTTTTCACTATAGTTGGTAACTCGTGCCCTTTAACTAGGATCACTCCCACGCAAGTAGTGCATCTTAAGGAAACCACTTCTAATTCAGTTAAAACACCAAAACAAGAGATTAAAGTCTATATTAAGAGACCCAAACAAATCAAAACTATAGCTTCGAGTAAAAAAGCTATGATTGTAGAATCTAAGAATGCTAAGAACTCGAAAGCCAATCATTCGTGGGGATCCAATGCTACACATGTTCCATCTTCTTCTTCTCTTGTCAATGACAGGTTGTCCAGATTGTTCGCTGGTATTTAGACTCCGGATGCTCTAAACATATGGCAGGGTACCGCTCTCAGCTCATGAACTTCATTAGTAAATTCATGGGAACTGTTCGATTCGAAAACGACTAGATTACAAACATTATGGGTTATGGTGACTATCAGCTAGGCAATGTAACTATCTCAAGGGTATATTACGTTGAAGGACTTGGACATAACTTGTTTTCTATTGGACAATTTTATGACGCAGATCTTGAAGTTGTGATGCAGGGCATGTTCGAGCTCCGACTCCTCTGGCTTAGCAGTCGGTTCTTCGGTCAACACGTGAAGTCAAGTGTTTAATTATTTCGAAGATGAGAAGGGAAATTTGACAATTTATATATTTGTCATATCTTATCTTTTGAATATTATTATTTGTTAAGATTGTTTAGATTTTAGGGAATTGATTTTGTTTTTCTTTTATTTGAAAGTCAAAAGATTGTATTTGACTTTCTCTAGTCAAAGATTGTATTTGACGTTCTCTAGTCAAAGATGTATTTGACTTTCCTTACCCTATAAATGTAATTGGGTTTGGTGTTGGAAAAATAAGAGGTTGAGTTTATAGAAAAAGAGAGTTTTCTCTTGAAGTCTCGGTTGGGCACCCTTTGAGGGTTTATCGAATTCCTTGTTCTTTGTTATTTGTGTGGTTTCTTCCATTACCACAACGATATCGCCATCATTTGGTATCAGAGCTGCTAGGTACGAATGACCGGACGGCTCTAGTATTTTGTTCGATCGAGGGGAGGTTCGGTAATCGTTGACGCCGCTCTTGATTGGCAACGATCCCGATCCGTGCGACGTGGAAAGCCATTGGTTACATAGCTCGTAGATTCCGCCGATACCGATGGGCATACGTTCGATAACCAATGAGGACCATGGGTCGTTGAGGGAATGAAGACCCCTTAAAAAAGTGAAGGAACTTCAAGACGGATTCCAAAATCAAGCTAACCGTAGAGTCGCCGAATGAGGCAACGGTCACGTGAGTGAGGATGATGTCACTTCACCTTCAAGATCATCGAATGGTTGGCATGATGGAACGTGATTCTCTAAAGAGAAAGACCGGTTTTTAGTTTGTTATTGAAACGAAGGGGGGGTTAGAAAGTTTCAGAGTTTTGAGACTATGGAAGGAATACAACTTCGAGGACGTAGTTTTTTCAAGAGGAGGAGAATGATGCAGGGCATGTTCGAGCTCCAACTCCTCTGGCTTAGCCGTCGGTTCTTCGGGTAACCCCAACGGTGGAAGACAAGTGTTTAATTATTTCGCAAGAGATTTGTAGAGGGAAAAAATGACTATTTATAATTGTCAATCTATCTTTTTCAATATTATTATTTTTGTTAAAGATATGTTTAGATTTTAGGATCTGATTTGTTTATTTATTTGTAAGTTCAAAGATTGTATTTGACTTTTCTCTAGTCATAAAGAGTGTTATTTTGGACTTTTTCTCTAGTCAAAGATTGTATTTGACTTTCTTACCCTATAAATGTAATAGGTTTAGGTGTTGGAAAATAAGATGATGAGTTTATAGAAAAAGAGAGTTTTCTCTTGAAGTCCCGGTTGGGCACCCTTTGAGGGTTTATCGAATTCCTTGTTCTTTGTTATTTGTGTGGTTTCTTCCATTACCACAACGATATCGCCATCAAGTTGCTTTTCAGAAAAACACTTGCGTTATTCGGAATTTAGAAGGTGTTGATATACTTTCAGGATCCAACAGCACAATATTGTACACATTTTCTTGATGGACTTGCCTAAAGACTTCTTGTTAGTCTACTGATCAAAAGCTTTAAAGACTAAGAGCTGGTTATAGCACCATCGGTGATCTTATCTCAACTTCGGTACTCTTAACAAGCTAGCCAAAGACGGTCTTGCACGAGTATTCCAAAGCTAAATTCAAAAAAGATCATCTATGTTCAGCATGTGCATTAGGCAAAAGCAAGAAATCCTCTCATCAACCTAAGGCTGAAGACACTACCCAAGAGAAACTCTATCTTCTGCAAATGAATCTTTGTGGCCCGATGCGTGTGGAGACCATTAATGGGAAAAAATATATATTAGTGATTGTTGATGGATTACCCTCCATTTACTTGGGTTAAATTTCTGAGAACAAAGGATGAAGCTCCTGACGCTATCATCAAATGCATAAAAAACATTCAAGTTCGTTTAAATGCCACTGTCCGTAATGTTAGAATAGATAATGGAACTGAATTTGTCAATCAGGCTCTTTGTGATTTTTATGAAAATGTAGGTATTTCGCATCAAACTTCTGTTGCTCGCACTCCTTAACAGAACGGCATTGTTGAAAGACGAAACCGAACTCTTGTGGAAGCTGCCCACACTATGTTGATATTTTCAAAAGCTCCTCTGTTTCTATAGGCCGAAGCAATCAACACAGCTTGTTACACCCAAAACCGTTCTCTGATTCGTATCTGATACAACAAAACTCCATATGAGCTAATGCACGACAAGAAATCAGATTTATCGTTCTTTCATGTCTTTGGTTCACTATGTTATCCAACCAATGACAGTGAAGACTTGGGTAAACTAAATGCAAAGGCCGATATTGGTATTTTGGTTGGATACGTGCCAACAAAGAAAGCTTTTAGAATCTATGACAGGAGAACCCAGAAAATTATGGAAACCATTCATGTGACGTTTGATGATCTGACAGCAATGGCTTTTGAATAATTCAGTTCAGGACCCGGGCTTCAAGTAATGACTCTTGCGACATCCTGTTCAGGACTCGTACCAAACATTATTCCTCAACAACCTTGTGATTGTGTCGTTGTGTGGTGTTAAATTATGATTCAAGTTTTAAATTTATATTTTGCCAACTTAACCAAAAACAACACTTTGACGAGCAGTGTACCTGGTCGGTGGGAGTTTCGTGGTAAGTAGGGTGTCGATCACTAAGAGCGAGGAACACATTCAATTTATTAATACTTTGGTTTTTTTAAATTAAGTTAGTCTAATCTAACCAAGAACAACAATCCTCAATCATCTCGCAAGGTGTTAAAGAACCTATACCAAATGCACTTTTTGACGATCCATGTCATGAACCTCTTCATGATGTTTCTACTTCACAAGAATCGTCATCGAATGTGCAATTCTCTCACTCTCTATTAGAACTGATTGGTAAATGGACAAAGGATCATCCATTAGCAAACGTGATTGGTGACCCGTCTTGACCAGTCTCCACGAGAAAGCAACTAGAAACTAGGCCATGTGGTGTTACTTTGATGCCTTCCTAACTTTTTAGAACCAAAGAACTTCAAAGAAGCTATGCTCGAATCCTCATGGATTGAGGCAATGCAAGAAGAAATTCATGAATTTGAAGTACTACAAGTTTGGGGATTGGTGCCTTATCCAGATAAAGTAATGTTGATCAAATTTAAGTGGATCTTCAAGGTCAAAAAGGACGAATTTGGCGGGGTACTCAAGAACAAGGCTAGATTAGTTTCTCAAGGATACAGGCAAGAGGAGAGAATCGACTTTGAGGAATCATTCGCACCGGTTGCAAGAATAGAAGCCATCCATATCTTAGTTGCAAATGCCGCTAATAAGAATATGACGATCTACCAGATGGATTTCAAAACGTCTTTCTTAAATGTCGAGCTCAAGGAAGAGGTCTACGTTTCTCAACCAGAAGGATTTGTTGATCAGGACAACCCATCGCATGTGTACAAGCTCAAAAAGTCCCTTTATGGTCTCAAACAAGCACCACGTGCATGGTAAGACATGTTGTCAAGCTTCCTCATCTCATAAAATTTCTCCAAAGGAGCAGTCAATCCAACACTCTTCACAAGGAAAGCAGGAAACAACTTATTACTAGTACAAATTTTTGTTCTACGATAAAATAGATGCATCAAAACACAATTCAAAAAATCACATAATTTGGAGTTGGAATGGATTTGTTCAAATAGCTGCTATGGTCTTGATAGTTGCTAATCTAATGACCAATATAAGTTCAAGTGTCATGATGGGGCTGATGTCAGTTTCTTTTTAGGATTACAATGTCTCAAACCCTAGAGTCGTCTTCAATAAAACAATCAAATATGCTTCTGAAATTATTAAAACATATGGTATACTCACTAGTGATTCTGTAGACACGCCTAAGGTAGAAAAGAATAAATTTGACGCAGATCTACACGGGACACCAGTTGATGCTACACATTACCGTGGCATGATTGGATCACTCATGTATCTGACGTTTAGTAGACCCGGCCTTATTTATGCAATCTGCTTATGTGCCCAATATCAGGCAAAGCCTACCGAAAATCACTTAAATGCGGTTAAGCGGATCTTTCGATACATAAAGGGCAACCATTAGAAGATAGGGTCTCTGTACACACGAAGGATACCGGTATGTCCTCTGATGTGCATTGTGTGGGTGTCTATTTTTTATGATTCAAGTTTTAACATATTACATTTTGCCGACTTAAACCAACAAACAACACTTTAACAGGCAATGTAAACCCCCGTCGTCCTGGTAAATTCAAGGTAAGTAAGTGTCGAACACTTAAAGTGAGGTAAATCTTTCAATTTTGATTAATACTTTGGTCTACTAATCTAAGTTAATTCTAATCTAAGTCAAACCTATGCTAATCCTATATTAGTTCTAATCCTAATTCTAACAGGTTAAAAAGGGAGGGTTTCAGTCTGAGAGACTGGCACGGGTTTAGTAGTGACTACACTCTATTCAAGATACTTGAAACCACGCAAGCAAATTAACAGAAGATAAAAGAGCGATCAAGCCTTATGATAGAAAATAGTATTAGCCATCATTAATCTGATTAGAAGTTGGTTTGTTTATTTAGTGCAATGATTACTTATCTCGAGGTGGTATATCATTCTTAGACATAGCGGTGAGTGGGGGGGGGAGGCGGACTTCTTCCTAAACTAGACCATTAATTTTGAGTCGTACATTTAAAGCATCCACTAAAGCATCCTTATCTCTACTGATATAATCTTATCTTAGGGACTAAAGCCAATGGTGATCTTGTATAAACCCTAGCTCATAAAGAAATTAACTCCACATACTGCTAAAACGGCTATTTATACACTAGTAGTCCACTAACCCAATCTTTACCAATTAATTAAAACATACTCGTTGATCCCAATGGTCACCTACCGGTCCAACTAAGCTCGTAATCTAAAGGCAAAGACAGGTCGTTAATCGGGAACCTATTGGTCTAGATGTTTAATCATTTTACAATGTGAGAGCAGCTAACCCGGCACTTAGATTACTTGGACTGTATCACATAGATCCAGATTGAATGATAGGTCGCATATTAAAATTACATAAAACAATATAAACTGATAAACCTAAACAAGCAAACAACAATAAATCAACCAATCGAGGGATATAAACAAAACCAACAACATTCAGATCATTCATAATAATGGGCTAATACCCGAGGTATTAGCCTTCAAACATCATAATAATATAAAGAGTAATGGAGCTTAGCCAAGGATAACACTAATCCGAGTTTAAAAGAATGATACAAAAAACTAAACGATTACAAAAGATATAAAGAAATTACACGTTGTTTCTCCTATGGAATAGGAAATGCGTTGCAAGACCTCTTCAGCTACCTTTTCTCCTTATAAAAATCGACTTTTGTGGATTTAGGTATCGAGAATAGATTTAGCACACTTAAAAACTTCGTTTTTGAGTTTCTATTTAAGGGTCTGGAGTCGGACGATACTCTACCCAATACTTGGATACATAGAGCTATTGGGGTTTCTTGAGTAGGACCAACGTTTGATTATCTTCCAGCAATATTCTACCTTTCTATATCTTCCATAAGAATTTTGGTCTTCTCTGATAGTACGATTGAACCTGTTTCCTTCGTGGTCCTTTGGACTGTAGGCACAATACGCGTATATTCCTGATGAGATACGGTGTATTGTTGTTAGAACATAATCTTCAAATATATTCGTATTAACTCCACAATGTGGTGCCCTTTTATCCAAGTTCCCCAATACTACCATAATATCTACAATTCTCAAAATACAAACGATAAAGTAACAATTTCTTGCAATAATCATACAAATATAGTCAATTACATTGGGAGTAAATGATGCTATAAAAATAGACGTTATTTTGAGATGTCCACAGATATCCCCCCACTTGAATCCGTACTTGCTCTCAGTAGCGCCTTTAGAAGTCACAAAAATGTATCCCTAAGGAATTTTCGTTAACATTATTGATCTATTACAAGTTTACACAACCAAACATCTTACGAAATAGAAGATGAAAAACACTCAAAATCACTCAACTAATCTATGTGGTAACATGTAATAATCGCTCGAATTGCTCGGATCTTAATGAGTATTCTATCATAACTTGGCAGGATACACATCTCGTTTACCCCCTAAAGCTCCCGCCCTGTCTCCCTTCCAAGAATTCTTTATCAAGATCTTGTCTATATCTCACTTCTTACATCTCCCCTCCCCCTCACCCCCGTCCCCGCCCCCCCTACTTGCACCTTCTATTCTTTACTCAGCATCATTGTCTCGCACGTCTATCTTCCCCGCTCCCCCCCCCACCACTAGAGCTAAAGTAACAAGTTTATAAAGGTAAATATGGGTTTGTATGATGAGGCTTAGGGTTGATCATTCTACAATCTTTCACCAAAAGTACCACACCAACAAGGCAGCTGAAGCACACATACATGGCCGTAACGACAGAATAGACATGTGTGTTCGATCAGATCCTCATTCGAGTTTAACCAAGGGTTAGGATGAAGAATGATATATGGTAGGGATCTTCTAACTTTCACCAATAGTAATAAACCAACAAGGCAGCTGAGACATGCACACATGGCCGTAATAACGGAATAGACATACATGCTCGTACACATCCTCATTCGCATAAAATCCATGGTTAATGATAGGAAATGGAACTAAATTGTTGTTAAATAAAAATTACGAAACAAATAGATTAAGTCAAAGATACAAGTTGCTAGACACTTTTTCCCGACCGTTACCATGATAAAGACACTACTATTTACAAACGTCTTGATCATAGATCAAAAACAACAACCTAAGTTGGCGTTCCCGTAACGGTCAACTTCCCAATCATCCCATACTTTACATACTTTACAAGGCAAGTGGCGATATCTTCCACTTTATACAATACTCTACATCGTTGACTTTAAGACGTATCAACGAATAATCGATCCTTCGTGTAATTCCTTCGGTAGTTGCGAAACAAGTATCTTCAAACTTTCCTTTTCTTTTTTGTTGCGATTTTTCTAATTTTTTTGATTTTTTTTTTCAAACATCTAACTATATACGAAACTCGGAGTAGTTTCACCATCATCACAATCATAATAATTCCAGATAATTCCTTGGATAATTCTTTATTTTTCGGACGTACCATTAATTGCGATGGTAGTAAAAATACATGAGTTTTGACTACTTTATACATTCCCATTTGCGATGTGCAAATTTCTTTCAACCGTACCAAAATTGACACAAGACTCGGGAAATACATACTTTACACATTAAGCAACTAGCAACTGTAAAATAACTTAATCTAGACAGGTGAGGCGAAGGGTTAAAAAGGTGTAACGAAATAAACCAAGTTTGGTGTAATTTCTTAAAGGATTGGCTCTATCGGTTGTTCCTATGGGTAGCTGCTCTTAAAGTGAGAGTAAACAAAGGTTATAACCGGGGGTTAACTAACCAGTGTTAGTAGTTAATAAATCGAACATGAATAGCTTTTTTGGTGTAATCCTAAAATTTACCAATTTAAACAATTCTCCATCTAAAGCATAGTACACATTCGTCACTGTGATCTAGAATAGATATACCAAGCCAAGTTCTAAAGTCTGCTACATCACCGGCACACTTACATTTTATGGAATTTGGGTAAACATTTGGAAACGGATAGGTTAAATCCTCACAATATCTAATAAGGGTTATTGTGTACGGGTTATGTAACATGTAATTTCACAAAAGTATGCTTGAAATATTTTTTTAAAATTTAAGCATATTTTAAGCATTTTAGTGTGAAAATTAGGACAAGTATACATTCTAATTCCCATCCCCCCACTTGAATTATACAACGTCCTCGTTGTATAGATAAAACATTAAATACGAGAATTAAAAAGAATTAGAATGAGAAACTCCCCTAATATTTGCTCGGTAGATTCTCTATGTTGATTTTATTGAGCAAGAATTTGTGTTGAACAGCCGCCTTGAAGTTTCAAGACTCCAACACCTCCAGACTTGTAAATACTTCAACCAACTCATCGATTTCTTTTCTTTCATTGAGGTCATGTGCAAATAATAAGAAAAACATGCATTCCTATTTTTGGTACCTACAGTTAATTTAAACTAAACAAACTAAATACGAGTCAGTCTGGTGAATACGCCGTATCATGTGCATGAATACGCCGTATTGCCATAACTGACAATAATGTTTTTAAAGTGCATAAAAAGTAAAGACTGATAACGTCGAGACAATCAATACGCCGTATGGTATAGAGCGGATACGCCATATTGATGTCTGGGAAGACGGACTCGATAAAAATAAATAACATTCTGGGTTGTCTCCTGGGAAGCACTTTTGTTTACAGCGAAGTCTTTAAGTTTGACTTTTTCTCTTGCTTCTCATCACTCAGCTCTAGTTACCATTCATCGTTCTTCCATCATGCGAAAGATTTCCTGGTATGCTTGGCATGCATCATCGTTTGTTCTTGCCAAATCGTCATATTCATCTTCTTTAACAGCAACATAATCTTCATCTTGTCCGAATGAATACTTGATCATCTCAAATCTTCTTATATTGCACCCCGACAGTTCATGAGTTTCACATAACTCTTGTCTTTCATCATGAGTTTCATTCTCATATTATATTTCATCGTAATCGTGGTAGGTAATCTCATGGCTTTCCCATCTTCTCTAACCATCATTGCATGATTCATCATCACAGATTAAGCCTTCCATGATAGATTTTTTTCTTAAAGCTTGTTCTTTTAGCTCGCTGTCCTTCAAGGCTTCGTACCATTCATAATCTTGGTAATGGAGCGAGTTTCCAACTATGTAAGCTCCAGGTAAGTTTCCTCTATTACAGTATCCATCATTCTTCCAACTACATGTTGGCTATTCCGAACATCTAGTTTTATAATTGAAGGGCTTACAATAATGCGTAACTGATGTGGGTTCAGTCCAAACTCCAATGTCAGTCCATGGTTTCTCATCAACCCATGGTACATCTCTGTTCCATTCATAGATCCAATCATCCTTATATTCTTCATACGTCTTGAATCCCTCAATGTCCTTAGTAAGTAAGTCTGGATCGATTTGCAAAAGATAGTTAAATTATTTGAAGGCCTTGCACATAGGCGTCTCAAAATCAAATATATTAGTGTCGATCCTAAAGACTTCAGCAATTTCATCTTCATTATCAGAAAACTCTTCATCCGTGAGCTCAACTTCATCATCTTCTCTAATCCAATAAATCCATAATGCTTTCTTTTTGATTAATGGATCTACGCCTTATAGTTAAAAAAATTTGACCCCAACCATTCAGTAAATGCAACATCAGATGGATCATATCCATATCATCATCAGCTTCATGCGATACTCGTTGCTCCGAATCATCATCCTTTCTTCTTCTCATCCGTGAATTCTTTGTTTGAAAACTCAAGTGATGGTACCACAAGTGAGTGAAACATCTCGTCTTTAAGACCTCAGTTACTCGATAACTCTCCTATTGATTACCTTTGTCATTCATTCTTTAACCTGAAAAAAACCAGAAAATAATCAGTAGAACCTAGCGTAAAAAGGTGTTAAAAAATTTAGCATTAAGTTCGAGTGTGGAAAAGACTTTAAAAGAAATATCGATATGTATCGTATATTCAATAGAAGTGAATTACGCCGTAATAAATCATTGAATGAATACGCTGTATTTGACAAAATACTTGGAATACGCCTATCTAATGGTGGTGGATACGCCGTATCGAGTTATCGACTAGAACATTGTATTAAGAAAACAATTTAAATTCTAACAAACAGATATACAAGCAAAACAATTAAAGACAAATAGTACAAAATATACAAGAATATAGAAGAATATACACTCTAATTTACACTAAATCCAAAGGGTAATCTAAATTCTAAAAAACCAAAATATAAAATAAAAATCAAGAATAATTTTCACTCCCCGAAATAGCCGTCGCCAAAAACTGATATGTGTCCGTTGGTGGTGTTATTTTAATGATTCATGTTTAAATTTATATTTGTGCTGACTTAAACCAAAAACCCAAAAAAAACAAAACTTTAAATACTGGGCAGTGTACCCGGTCGTGTGGTAAGTTTCATGGTAATAGGGTGTCGCTACACTTGATAGCGAGGAATAAATCCTTTCAATTTATTAATACTTTGGTCTACTAATTCTAAGTCCAACCTATGTTAATCATATATTAGTTCTATTCCTCATTCTAACAATTCAAAGGAGTGGGTTTTCCAGTCTAAGAGACTGGCACGGTTTTGGTGGTGCTACAATCTATTCAAGACATGATTAGCCTCAAAAATATAGTCGAACATGAAGTACGTACAAATTTATATTTAGGTCTCGGTCACAAATTAATATATACGTTGAATATAGGCTAGGAACGGGTAAACGGCTCTTATTTTGTAATCTAATCGGTCACGTTATCGGGCGAAACCATAAAACCGAGCCCAGGCCCGTAGAATTAACTAAAGGCATGCAAGCCTATAAAACACCTCACCAAGGAAGGTGAGGTGGTTGGTTCATTTGTAACATTTTCAAGTAAATCATGAACCAATTCTCATTTTACTCTCCTAACTTTCCTCTCTCTAATTCTCCTTTCATTTCTTCCCTTATTTTTCTTGTTAGAGACTGGCATGGGTTTGGTTTGTGACTACAATCAATTCAAGACACTTTTACCTACAAAAGCAAATACACAGAAGATCAAAGAGAGGTCGAGCCAAATATAAGAAAACTATATTAACCATTATTAATCTGATTAGAACATTGGTTTGTTTATTAAGTGCAATGCTTTCTTCTCTCGAGGTGGCATATCATTCTTAAGACTTAGGCGAGACTTCTTCCTAAGACCTAGACACATTAATTCTGTCACAATTAAAGCATCCGCATAAAGCATCCTTATTTACTGATTATAATATATCTTAGGGATTAAAGCAATGGTGATCTTGTTAAACCCTAGCTCATAGAGACTTTACCCACTTACTTCTTAATGGCAATTTATACACTAGTAGTCCACTAACCAAATCTTTACCAATTAATTAAGAACGTACTCGTTGATCCTAAGGGTCACATGCCGGTCCAACTAAGCTCACTAATCTAAAGGCAAATGTAGGTCGTTATTTGTGATCATATTGGTCTAGATGTATAAATTGTTGGGATCAAAAGGCTTCATGATGATCTTGGAGTTAATATTGCTAAGTTAGTGCTGCTGGAATAAAAGTTAATGCTGCTGGTTACAACTGCTGAAGGATTACAACTGCTAGAAGAGTTTCTATTGTCATAAGGATAAAGACAAGAGAAATGATTAAGATGAAGATTGTTTATCAAGATTACTTACTGAATAAATATGAGATATTTTTGTAAACGATACGTATAAGTTATTTGTTTAGAAGATCATGATAACTTAGGAAAATATTGTAAGCCTGTTAGGACTCCTTGGTGTATAAAAGGAGGTCCTAGGGTATAGAGTTGTATGTACCAAACATTCATACATATTCATATGTTTTGATATATAGCTTCAAAGTTTTTTGGTTAGGTATCAAAATATGATTTAGCACACTTAAAACATCGTATTATTTGTGAGTTTTCTATTTTATAAGGGTCTCGGAGTTCGTTCGATAGGCGTACACCATATCTTGGATACGGCGTATTGGTTTTCTTGAGTCAGGGACGACATTTGATATCTTCCAAATATTCACCATCTATAACTATAATACAGATGTATTAGGGTATTCATGGATATGGCGTATTGATCAGTTTCCATTCGGTGGTCTTGTGGTGACGTGCAGGCATAGATGAACGTTCATATCCTTCCTTGATGGATAAGGCATATTGTTGTCAGAACAGTAAACTTCAAAATATCTTCGTTTAAGCTCTAAATGTGTGCCCTTTCTAGTCAATTTCACCAAGTACTGTACCATAAATTAATACAGCACTTCTCAAATACAAACGTACTAAGTAACAATTCTTGCAATAATCATAGTACAAAATGGGTCAATTAATGAGATCCATGATGCTAAAATAGACTTTATATGATGTCATCAGTCTATGTCTCTAACAGCATATTCAGACGCAGATCACGCGGGGTGTCAGGACACTAGACGTAGTACATCAGGAAGCGCTCAATTCTTAGGTGATAAACTTGTTAGCTAGTCTTCCAAGAAGCAAAAGAGCACTGCGATCTCGAATACAGAGGCTAAATATATTGCCTTATCTGGGTGTTGTGCTCCAATCCTATGGATGCGATCACAGCTAACCGACTATGGGTTTCAATTCAATAAGATTCCTCTGTACTGCGACAACAAAAGTGCGATTGCTCTATGCTGAAACAACGTTCAACACTCAAGAGCCAAGCACATCGATGTATGCAACCTTTTTATATAGGAGCAAGTGGAGAATGGAATAATGGAACTATACTTTGTCCGAACTAAATATCAACTGGCTGACATCTTCACCAAACTCTTGCCACGAGAAAGATTCAACTTCTTGATCGAAAAGCTTGGTATGAGAAGCATGTCTTCGGAAAAGCTAAAACGTCTGATAGAGGAAGAGGACGAGTAATGGTGGTAGCTCATGGTATATCCTGTGTATTATATGTATATATGAAAACATAAAAACCCAAAAAGATTTTTCATTTTATATAAATTTTTCAAAAAGAAAATATAAAAATATAAAACCGGAAAAGAAAATACAAAATTAGAAAAATTAGAAAAATACAAAAATAGGTTATCATGACATGTCTTCTGAAATTCGATAACATTTACAGCCTTAGAAATGTCAATCAATAATGATACGAGGTTGTAAATGAAGTTCGAGCAGAAGTTTAAAATGTTTTAAAACATGTCATATGGCTTGCTATTATTTTATATAGCAACTCGGTCTTTAACTTATAAGCAAGTATGTGGAAAACTAGAAGGGGGGTTGAATAGTTTTACCGCTTTTTAATTTAAGGTTTATGTATGTTTGTAAAACTTAGATTCGACTTTTTGTGAATTCAACGCTTGCACAATATGAACAATATAAGTATATGAAATGATAAAGTAAAACAAGAGATAAGAGTAAGAACAATCAAACCACAACGCGAGGATTTATAGTGGTTCGGTAACGAAGCACCTCTTCGCCCTACTCTACTCCCCGAGCACCAAACTCGAGAGTTTTCTTCACTATGTCAACAAACTCCCTTATGGCGGAGAAAACCGTACACAACGTTGCTTACACCGATTTACGACACAAAGCTAAATGTCGAGTTCTAATCTTAGCTAGAACCAATCTAACACAACACAACTTCACGACTTGTTCACGACTTCACAACTTCTTCACAACTTCACACCTTCTTCACAACTTCACAACTTCTTCACAACTTCACAACTTCTTCACAACTTCACAACTTCTTCACAACTTCACAACTTCTTCACAACTTCAAAACTTCACTTCACCACACTACTTATATTACAACTATCTAACACTACTTGTTAAGATCACCACGATCTAACTATACTTACAAAGATCGTAAAGATCTAGCTACTACACACAACTTACAAGATATACAATTGATTTACAAATATGTGATATGGATGCAACAAGATTGCTATGCACACTAAGGTGTAATACTTCTTCACTTGATGATGGAAGTATTCTTCTCTTGCACTTGAGGGATTAAGCTTGAATCACTTGGAAACAAAGCTTTATGATTAAATGATCAAAGGATTTAGAGAGATGTATGGGCTGTTTTAGAACAGAAAGAATGAGTGCAAAAGGTGAGAAAAATGTTGGGGAATAGTCCAGTATTTATAGGGAAAACTGGAGGAGCGGAGTCTATGGCCGGTCCCCTTAAATAGGGTGTCGGCCCCCTTATAATTAAGGGGGCCGCCCATGTATTTAAGGGGGCCGCCCATTTTCAGACGCTCCCCTTTTTGTCCTATTCAGGGGAGGTGTTTACTGGACTTTTTCTAGCCGTTTTAGGTTCGAAAATTTGAAATTCAAAATGTTTATTTTGAATAAAACATTTCTTTTAAATGTAGAAAATGTTTTGTGATGTTTATAAAAATGTTTACAATATTTTATAAAAGTTTGAGGTTGAATAAAAATTTCCTTTGATCATAAAATGCATTAAGCATTTATTTATTCATACCTTTAAGTGATGTAAATGTTGAAATGAGAATTTACTCCTAATTACTTGTTTACATTTAATTTTAAGTTGAACGTTTTTTATATTTTGTGATTATCAAAACGTAAAAATGTGAAAGATATTAATAATGTTTTTAGGCATTATATTTCTATCAACAATCTCCTCCTTTTTGATGATTACAAAATTTAAACTCATTAAATGTAAAATTATTTTTTAAACAAGTATTTAGTGAGTTTCATGCCATTTCTCCCCCTTTTTGTAGAATCAAAAAGGCATCGTCGAGGATTGCTAGTAAAATCGACGGAATAAATGCTCCCCCTTGATGTGTGCTCCCCCTTGTTCGAGGGCACCAAGGAATCGAGATATGGTTTATTGGCTACAAAAATGGGTTAGAACAATACAAATATTTCTAACATGTAGCAAGGAAGAAAAATATGGCATACAACCAACAATGATCATTCATTAAAATTAAAATAGTGTGTGAAACACACTCATGCATACATAAGGAAAATAACATGCTAACATACATGAAATTAAAACTACAAAAAGTCCTATAACTAGTAAAGCTTCATAGGACTTGCTTGCAAAATGGTAGATGATTAATTATTTGAAAGACTAAACATAGAGTATGTTTAGTTTGGGGAGGATAGTGGAGGTAGTGTGATGATGATTGGTGGTTGTGAGAGCATATGTTTAATATATGAAAACATATATTGAAGTTCATCTCTTAACCCAAAGATGAGGGTTCGGTTGTGGATACAACAAAGGCATGAGTTACCATGTGCTTCAAGTAAATTCCAAGGAATATGATGCTCAATGATAGGTGGTGAAGGTGATGGAGTATCAAATTAGACATCAAGTGGGGTAATTGAGAAAAGAGTGAGAGTGATGTCCATTGATGCATTTTCTTGAGTTAGATGTGGTGGAGAAACCCTCGAAGGAGGAGATGTTGGTGGGTTCAAGTAACCATTTGGTGAAAGTGTTGTTGACGAGGTTGGTGATTTGGGTATGTAATCAATTGAAGATGAAGAAGTGTCTTTGGTTGATGGTGTTTTGGAGGGTGCATTAGGAGCACTAGGTGACGAAATTGGAAGTTTGGGTGATGAAGTTTTTGTGTCATCTTGGGTTAAATCTACAAACAATTATTTTGGTGGAATGATGTT
Organism: Tanacetum coccineum; assembly: GCA_026074375.1. Lineage (NCBI taxonomy): Eukaryota > Viridiplantae > Streptophyta > Magnoliopsida > Asterales > Asteraceae > Tanacetum > Tanacetum coccineum. Next base: position 18,950 of record BQNB010021144.1, on the reverse strand, counting down.
GATTTTTGGTCTCTTGGAGACTTTGGAAATAGAGGCTCTAATGGTGGCCATTGAGGTTTATGGTGGTTGATGATGAATGAGGGAGATGATGAATTGGTGATATGCATTTGGAGGGAATTTATAAGAAGAGATTTGTTTGAAAATAGAATGAATTTGAATAAGTTTAGGATATTCCAAATTTTGTTCGAGCATTCTAGGCAAATATAGCTGATACAAGGTAAAAGAAGGCAAAAAGCAGAAAAAATACTGTTTTATCCGTGAAAATCTATGGGCTGTCCCCTTAAAATTAAGGGGGCCGGCTAGGGGTGTTGACGAGTCGAGGAATTGTCGAGCTACTCGAGTTTGAGCTCGTTTAGCTCGACTCGAGTTTGAAAAGATTCGAGCTCGAGTCGATCTCGGGCATTATTTTAGTGTTCGATAAGCTTCACGAGCCGAGCTAAAAAATTAAATATTTAGCTCGGCTCGTTCGAAAATTCGTTTAGCATTGTCGAGTCGAACGAGCGAACGGGCCGAACAACCAAACGAGTCGAACGAACGAGTCTATCGAGCATACTAGCTAAGGATAGATCTCTTATATTTCAAAAATATATGTAATGAGATTTGAACACGGGCCAATTCTATGAAAACAACAACACTTACCAACTCTTCACTATGTTCTTTTGTGTAGTACATTTGCATTTTAAATATATATATCAACTGTACTAGCAGCTTGTCATTTGGCTAAATATCTTTTAGGGTAAATTGCATAAATCGTCCTTAAAGTTTGGCCAAATTGCATGTTTCGTCCCAAACGTTACGAAAGTGCAAGGATCGTCCCTGTGGGAAACCTTTGGTGCAAGTATCGTCCCTGTAGGGAAACCTCTGGGCAAACCTTTGGTGCAAGTATGGAGTTAAGATAAGTGGTAGGAGATGGAGTACTTGCTCGAGAAGTTTCGACATCGTCATCATCATCATGTTGATGAGATGAAAAAAAAAAGGAAAAAAACGTGCCTTGATGATTTGAGAGTACGAAGAGGAATGAATGACGCGCGTTTGCCACGATCACTTCGAGGTCATCGAGTTTGTTTTAGGATAAGAGGACGCATGACTCTTTCAACAATGTTATAGATGCCATTATTAAGATGAGGATACGTTTCCATGACATGTCGATAAAGACGAGTAAGAAACATGCCATACGGAAGATTCGCGGTTGGAGTATCTCTAGCACATTGGATTTCAATTGATGAAGAAAAAATCAAATTGTAATTAGTTTTACCTAGCAACACACAATACAACATTGAGCGACAATCGTGAGAGGATCCCGATGTCCTCCTAGTCTGAACACATTTTCTCGAATGAGTTCTTCCTATTGCTTCATGTCGGGGCTTAATTCTTTGGTGAGAATTTAATTTGGATTGAGAGAGACCATTTTACTTTTGATGGTACGGTCTACCACGACACATTCCAATTCAAGAAGTCGATGAATGTCATCGGGAGTAGGAAGTTCGGTGCAATATGGTCCCTCGGTTTCTTGAGAATACTCAAGGGATGCAAGGTCCCATTCGTTTGTAAAAATGGCTTGACCATTGTATGGAATTTTGAGGATTTGACCGAATTGAGCGAGAGTAAGAGTTATGAATTCGTGTTGAATCATAAAAGAGATAACAAGATAGCCATATTCATCGGTTTGTACCATGACTTGACTATAGAAGTCTAGAATGAATCTTGGAACAATCGGTTCGTTGATTTGAAAGAGACAATTGAAATGAATGTTAGTAAAAAGACGCTCAATATTGTTGGATTTGTAGTAGGCTTGATCAACAACACGGCCTTCGTGAATGTTGCGGTTTTCAATAGGTTTGTAGAATTGGGCAATAGTAGGGGAGATGCCGGGAATTTTGGATACTTTTGGGATGTAGGATTTAGTGAGAGATATATCGGTGGTAGTAGCTTTCGGCATTTTTGTCACCTAAACAAGATATCAACAAAATAAAAATGTTACAAAAGAAAATAATAAAGAAAATAAAGTGAAGTTTTTGACAAATGTGGGACAAGGATTACTTCGACTCTAAAAGTAAAAACCTAAGAATGTGATCACATAGTTTCTATAAATTATTTATGACATAACTAGTATGTCGAAGAATATATATTAGTTATATATTTCAACATCAAGAAAATAACCCAAACACTCCCTTATCAATACAAAATTTGTCTAAGCTTGTCGAAAATTATGCGTTAAGTGTATATTTTGTTTGACAAGTATAAGTTTATTATTTTTGACTTGACAAGAGTTAAATAATGTTTGTTTTGACTCAATACTATGTTTTTGAAATGTCAAGCCAAACGCCCCTTTATTTTATACCTTTTATAAAATATATCAAAATATATATGAATTATATATCTTGATGACTTATACAAGTTTGTTAAGTGTTTATACAAGTGACAAAACTATAGTGATGGTTATTTCGACTCTAAAAATTGATCCTAAGAAACGAACCAAACACCCCTTTATTTTTATAACACATTATCCATTGATTCGAAAAGTATACATTTAGGAATGTATGTTTCGATGGGCAATGTATTGTTGTTTTAACATGTTTTTGGCATGAATCAACAATGTATAACCTTTGTTTCAAAAAATGAAAGATATGTATATAGATTTATAAAATTTTCGAGCAAAAAAGAAAAAAATAATTTGTGACTCAATTCTAATGAATGTATTGAATTCTTATGACTACGGGAATCATCGTAGTTATGAATTTCCTAGTTCTAATCTAAAAATCAAAAGACACAAAAAAATATAATTATACCCAATTTTGATTAAGAACAAAATTGGATGAATTTGAAAAAGATAAGTATAGGAAATCTTACAATAGGTGTTGTTAATCGAGTTGTAACTGATTGCCCTTTGCGAAATTGGATGAATTTTAAGTTTGGGAATTGGATTTTATGGTTTTTGAGTGTGTGTGTTTCGTCACACAGTAGCAGGGAGAAGAGGATAGGATACATGCGGTGTTGGTATTGTTTTTGTATATAGAAAAGGGTCTGTTTGGCTTTTCAGATTGGCGGTCCCCTTAATTAATTAAGGGGGCCACCCATTTTACACGACCGGTCCCCTTAATTTTAAGGGGGCCGCCACCTGGAAAAAAAATTGACCAGTTTTGTGAGAATGAATATTGACAATTTTTAATTAACTCATTGTTTAATTAAAAAGTTTCTTTGACTATTTCGGACGAGATAATCAAGATGTCAATACATGAGGTGATTTGGTGACTCTACTCTATGCGAAATATATGAATTAAATTCTTCGTAGCGAACAAAAAATAAATGATAGTTTGAAACGGGAACGTGTAGATAGTGTGGTAGATGAGAGATTGGAATAGAGTTAATTCTTTAACAAGGTGATTTTGATAGAAGTAGTTGAGGCGAGCGTCGAGGTAGAAGGGAGTTTGTTTCATCCATAGTGGTTTAAGATTTTTCCGATGCAAAACTAATCCTACTTCTATGTTAATTATTATCCACTAACGCACATAACTTCGTTCCTACGTAATTTCGTTGGCCATAGAAGATTTCCATTTCATAGTGGTTCATGGATAATCCATGTGAAAGAATAGTTCCTAATGAACCAATTCTTTTAAAACTAGAAAGCCAACGAATGGCATTTCTAGTGACTACCATATTTCCTAATTATCATTAATACTAAGTATATCATATATCAATCATAATTTACGTAATTAGAGAGTGAGACATACCTAGCCTTCAAGAGAAATTGCATAAAAATCTCAAGGTAGCAAGCTTTAAGGATGAGAAATTTATGGAAATCCTATACGAGTTCTTCAATTTGTTTACGAAAGTCAAATGATGCTTGTAGATGATTAACCTCGAAAGATATGATCATTTAGCCATTAGGTCCCCATTGTGTTCATGGGACCAAGTTATAGTTTCCGAACATGTTTGCAATTGATTTCGAACACATTCTACGTGAACACTCCACAATGAGTAAAGCTGATTGTTGTGGATGAATTCCATATTGTATTAGTGTTAGATTAATTTGGTCTACTTGCTCTCCGAGGTGCAAATTTTCTTTTCATCTCGGAGGAGGTGATTATAAGACCTCAATGTGGGTTTAGTAAATCCGACTCCGGTTTTTAAGGATGGTTATGTAAAAAAAGTTTACCTCATCTATCACTTGTCAATAGGAATTATAGTATTGTTTATAAGTATAAATTTTGGTCTTTGAGTTTGGGTTTGATTCTATCAATTTACCTTTGACTCGAACTCTTGAGCTTTTACAAACTTACTTTTGGTTTTTGTTTCGCTAGGTAACCCACTTGGAAAATTAGAAACTAAACCCCGATTTATCACTGGAAGTTTTTTGAGAACTATTATTTTCTTAAGTGAGGACTACTATCAATTAAATTGATTTAGCCTAGATATTCCTTTTCTAAACATCTCATTTTCAGCTAAGGTCCTTGACATATATTACATACTATAATTACTTCCTTACCTTTTCTATCCAATATAATTTATCTTTTAATTCTAGTGCTTTATTCTCTAATTCTATTTTAGCTTGTTTTAGAGTTTTATTTTTAGCCATGACTTTTGTCCTAAATTTTACATAGTCTTAGCTAAATTCATATCTAAGTCATTTTCATCTAGTGAAGATAGGTATCACTAAAGTATTCGGTTTCGAAAAGTACCTCATCGAAGCTTTAGACATAAGACCTTTTCGTCTTTGTTTTTCCTCTTCATCTTCGTCGCTATCACTCCAAGATCCTCCAACAAACCTTTTTGATTTTGATATCTTGATAGTTTTGGACATTCTCCAACGAGATGATTTGGATCTCCACACTTAAAGCATTTTCTTTCGCCTTTGCCATTTTTGTCGTCTTTATTTCTTTGGAATGAATTTCTCTCTTCATGTGGTTGTCTTACGAATCATCCTCGTCTTTTGAAGAAATACTTGAAGTCTCTTACGGCCAGGTCGTATTCTTCATCTTCACTATCGAGGTTGAGCTTTCATCATCACTAATTCCTTTCTAGCTTTCAAGGCAATAGATCTACTTTGTTCCTTTTTGCTTTTGATGGTTTCGGAATCTTTCTTAATTACTTCTTCATAAACCTTCAAATTTCTAATGAGTTCGTCAAGTGATAGAGTTGTTAGATTCTTTGATTCTTCAATCGCCGTGACTTTTGCGCGCCATTTAGGATGTAATGCCCTAAGAAATTTCCTTACACAATTCTTGCTAGAAAAACTTTCATCAAGGCTTTAGACTAGTAATAAATAGAGTTTAAATTTAGCAAATGCATTAATCATTGATTCCCTCTTCCGAATCATGAATTGTTCATATTGTTGTACATGAAGATTCTATTTTGTTATTGCTTTGACATGAATTAAAACCTTGATGAGATGATTAACAAGTATCCCAAAATTCTTTTTGCGTTAGACCCATAAACAAATTCTTTCATATCTCTACGTGCAAAAGCATTATAAATTACCAATTTTAGCTTCAATTATTTTTAGCAATTATCTTTTTAAGATCACGTTTTGTTTATGAAAAAGGTATATTTTACATCCTTTTTAGTTTTGGGATTATTTTGAATAAGAGGAAAATCACCATCGGTAATAATATGTCAAAGATCTAGATCTTTTGACTTCACATAAGTTTCGAATCTATTTTTCTAATAAATAAATCCATCACTTTTAAATAGTGGTGGTCTTTGCATAGATTGCCCTTCTAAATATTTATCCCGAATCCCCATAGATGATTCCAAGGTTAAAACAATTTATTTTAGAAATCTTGTTTTGACATAGCTCCTGAAACCAATTGTGGAAAAATAGAAGGTGGCTGAATAGTTTACCATTTTTAAATTAAGGTTTTAAGTGTTTGTAAAAATTTCTAGATCGACTTTAAGAGAATTCAACTGCACAATATAAACAATACGCTTATCTAAAAATTATAAAAGACAACTAATGTAATACAAGAGATTAGAGTAAGAACAATCAAAACCACAACGCGGATTATAGTGTTCGGTAACGAAGCAACCTCTTCGCCCTACTTCCACTCCCCGAGCACTCAAACTCGAGAGTTTTCTTCACTATGTCAACAAACTCCCTATGGCAGAGAAAAACCTACCAAATGTTTCTTACACCGATTTTTTACGACACAAAGCAAAATGTCGTATTTTAAATCTTAGCTATAACAGAAAACCTATAAAAACACAATTCCACGACTTGTTCACGACTTTACAACTTCACGACTTCTTCACAACTTCAAGACTTTACTTCACCACACTACTTATATCACAACTATCTAACACTACTTGGTAAGATCACCACGATCTAACTATACTTACAAAGATCGCCAAGATCTAGCTACTACACACAAATACAAGATATACAATTGATTTACAAGTTATGGTATGGATGCAATAAGATTGTAACAACACACAAAGGTGTAATACTTCTTCACTTACTTGAGGAATTGAGCTTGGATCACTTGGAAACAAAGCTTTATGATTAAATGATCAAAGGATTTTAGTGAGATGTGTGGGTTGTTTTAGAACAGAAAGAATGAGTGCAAAAGGTGAGAAAATAGTGGGGAAAAGTCCAGTATTTATAGGACAAACTGGAGGAGCGTCAGTCTATGGGCGGTCCCCTTAAATAGGTGGGCGGTCCCCTTAAAATTAAGGGGGCCGCCCTAGACTAGGGGCTCCCCAGTTTGTCTTTTGTGTAGAGGGGGATTTTTTGTAACTTTCTCTATGACTCCCCCCCCCGTTTTAGGTCTGAAAATTGAATTTCAAAAAGTTATATGAATAAAAAAACATTTCTTTTAATTGTAGAAAATGTTTTATAATGTTTATAAATATGTTTTAGAACATTTAATAAAAGGGTGATTTGATAAAAATTATCTTTGAACATAAATGCATTAAGCAATTATTTATTCATACCTTGAAGTGAATATAAATTTCGAAATGACAAAATTACTACAAATTACATTTGTTCTTTAATTTTACATTGAACGTTTTTATATTTTGTGATTATCAAAACGTAAAGATGTGAAAAATATTAGTAATGTTTTTAGGCATTATATTTTATCAACACAGGAATCCCAGGTTAAGGAAGATCACGGATGAATTAGGCCCGCAGCCGATCCGGTTTGAGTGGAAAGAAAACGGCATGATGTTGCCTCTCGGTGACCACTTGTCTCATTGGGCTAACCTCCTCCGGGAGATCGTGAGGGAGTTCCCAATGCACTTTGGTTCTTGGCGCAGCATCCCGCCGGAGCGGAAGGCGAGGGTCCTCAGAAAGATTGGGGTCAGTTATTTCATTATCCTTTTATGTTTATTTTATTATCGTGTTATATTTATTTAATTGTGTGTATTTATCTAAATTTGTTTATTTATTTATATCATATAAATAAATAAACGAATTTAGACAAATATATAAATTATATCTCTAAGTATGTCTTTGTTATATATGATTGCAGAACCAGTTTGACTTGAAGCCCCACATGCAATTCGAGCTTTGGCCAGAAATCAGGAAGGGCATCGATCAACATCTTGGTAAGATCTACACGGACAACAAGTTGTCGTTGAAGAGGGATTATTAGGTTAAGAACCCCGATGACGATATCCCGACGTCCTGCGAACATATTTGCAGAAGATTGGGATGAGCATATCCGGTTTTGGTCTGATCCCAAGAACATAGATCGGTGTGCTCAAAATGCTTGAAACCGGGCAAAGAGCATGGTCGTATGCCGGCAGGGATCCCGGACACTTACTGCCCTCCGAGATAAGCATGTAAAATACATAATAATTTATTTTACATATAATAAAGCACAATATACCTTTGTGTGTTGTGATTTGTCGTATTTAATTTGTTTTAATCCTATAAGTACATTAGTAAGTACAATGCAGAGCTCCACGACTCCAGGGTACCCCGTCATCATCCAGACATTAACGATATACATACTTTGGCGGCGTATTCTTGCGGGACGAGGATCGACGTGTATATGTAAGTATTGTTTCAAAACACGCACTTTAATGATTTGTCGAGAAATAATGTAGTAACCCGACTAACATATTAACTATCTTGTATTTTTGTCACTACGTAGGAGGAGATGTTGAGGCTACAGGGTCTAGGCACCTACACCGATGATCAAGATCAAAGGGCCATGGTTGTGAGGGCAAGCACATCGCGGGCACATTCTCGTGTTGGGTAGGGTTTTGGCGGAAGAGGTCAAGGACGTCCTCGAGCTGACCTCTGTGCCTCGATGCAATCACACTTCTGATTCAATGAAGCCAAAGAAGCAACAATCAACACCATAAAGCAGATTGACATATCACGAAGGCCATGAGTAGTAAGACAATAATTGTCCCAAGCTGTTACGCAGCTTCTTCACAGCATGTCAGCAACACTAAATCTTCACTAGCAGCACCAATGTTGAACCAGCAGTAGTAAGTTGTAAAGTCTTCTAAAACCCAACACCTTTGGTAAAAATATCCGCATACTGAAATCGTGAGGGAACATGGAGAACACGAACTTCTCCCGAAGCAACATAATCACGAACAAAGTGAATATCGATCTCAATATGCTTAGTACTGGTGTTGAACTAGATTAGTAGACAAATAAACGACACTAACATTATCACAATAAACCAATATGGCGGTAAACAAAGGAGCATGAAGTTCACATAAAACATTACACACCTAAGCAGTCTCAGCAACCACATTAGCAACACCTCCATATTCAGCTTCAACACTAGAGCGAGACAAAGTAACCTGTCGCTTGGCAGACCATGACAGTACGTTATCACTAAGAAAAACACAATAACCTAAAGTAGATCGATGAGTAACCGGACAACGAGCCCAATCAGCATCGGTGTAAGCAGTAAGGTGAGATATAGATGATATATGAAGGAGAAGGACATGATCAATAGTACCACATACATAACGTAAAATACGCTTTAAAGCAGCCAAATGTGGTTCACGTGGATCATGCATGTAAACACAAACCTTTTGAACTGCGTAAGAAATGTTAGGGCGGGTAAATGTGAGATTCTTAAGTGAACCAGCTAAACTTTGATATAATGTAGGATCACTGATAGGATCACCATCAGCTCCTAATTTAGACTAAGTATCTACATCAGTCCTGCATAGATTACACTTATGCATATGTGCATGCTCAATAATTTCCTCAACATAAGTAGACTAGGATAAAAATAAACCTGCAGATGACCGTTGAACAAAAATGCCAAGAAAATAGTTTAGGGAACAAAGGTTCATCATAGCAAACTCACCATGTAATGAAGTAACAACCCATTGTAAGAAAGTTGAAGATGAAGCTGTAAGTAGGATATCATCTACATAAAGCAACAAGTAAGCAATGTCAGAACCATGATGAAATAGAAATAAAGAGGAGTCAGTTTTACTCTGCTAAAAACCAACTCGAGTAGCATAACTAGCAAAGCGCTGAAATTAGGCCCTAGGGGCTTGCTTAAGACCATATAATGATTTTTGCAAATGATAAACATAATCTGGTCAAACAGAATCAACAAACCCGGGAGGTTGATGCATATAAACTATCTTAGATAACTGACCATAAAGAAATGCATTCTTCATATCTAGCTGGTGAATAGGCCAGTAGCGAGAGTTCGCAAGGCTCAAAACTGTATGAATAGTATCTGGTTTAACCACCGGACTAAATGTCTCATCATAATCAATCCGTTACTGTTGACTACATCCATTTGCAACGAGACGAGCCTTATATCTGCTCAAAGAGCCATCTGCATGATACTTATGTCTGAAAAGCCACATTGAACGAACAACATTCACATTAGCTGGATAAGGCACACGAATCCATGTTCCGTTAGTAATTAGAGCAGTATATTAATCTAACCTAGCTTTTTTCCAATTAGGATCACAAAGTGATGAATATGGGTCCTTCATTTCTCAGCTGCAACTGGTTTTGGATGACTTGAAGCTTGTGCGCAACTGTTTATTTTATAACTTGGTTTGCTACAGAACTTTTGTCTATTGTTTTTAATGTTGCTTTGCCTTATTAATGTATCTTTTGTTTAAGGCAACTGTTATGGGAAGGCTTTCTTTTGCTACAAAACTTTTGTCTATTGTTAACAATGTTGCTTTGCCTCTGTAATGGTTTTTGAAAGGCTTGTGTTTAACCGTTTGTTCGTGTATTAGTCATTTGCTAATGGTTTTTGTCTTCGTAACTATGAAATTTTGGTCATAATCTTCATATTTTATCTCATGACAAGTAATTATGGAACTTCTAAACGAGATCATTCGAGCCCAAACACACGCCAATAAACGAGCTTATCGGTCTCGAGGATATAAACGAGCAACTTGGTCTTTAAAATTACAAAGAAAAAAATTGATATAAATGTATATACGAGTATCGAGCTCGAGCTCGAACAAATTACATATACTCGATCCCGAGTTCGAGCATGGTTACAAAAAATATGACGAGCTCGAGTCGAGCTCGAGCAAACTGAAAAAATAACGAGCCAAACTCGATTAACTAAAAACTCGACTCGTCAACACCCCTAATTTGAGCCTATGGGGACGTACGCATTTACGCAGAGAATACGGTTATTAATGTAATTAATATTTTTATTAATTATATTAATATGTTTCACGAAATAATTAAATGTTCTTTAATTACAACGTTAGACGTTAGAATTAATTAAAATATATTAACAAGTGAAGGACTTGTTAGTACAAAAATCAAACCCATGGGGTGTTGGTTGTGACCGGTCAAACAAGAAAAGTAGGTGGGTCCGAATGTTGTTTCTAGCAAGCAAACAAGAGGATGTGTTTGAGTAAGACTTGGAGAACAAGTCTTTAAGCTATATAACCCCCTTGCCTCATTCATTCGGAAGACACGATATATATTATCCCTAAAACTCTACGCATGTTTGCATACTAATCGTATGTATGATTTTCTTATTACCTACTTATGTATGACATTAGTTTGGATGGCATGGAACCATATCATACGCATGTATAATAAATGCATGAACATTATACATGCATGTTATTTACATGCATATTATGTAGGCAATATTGATTCTGTATTCATGCTTACGATTCGATCGGTTTAAATAATAACAAGAACAATAGTGTTGAGTTGTTTTAATCGTGAAGGAAGGACTAACATCCTAGTGTATCTCCGTGACGTGTAGTGTGTGTCGAAGTAGAGGGATTATTCTTTGATCCTAGTGGTTCGCGTGGTATTAGCTTTATACACACGCGTATATAGAAGACGGTGTTAACGGTTACCTTAAGCGGTGTATCGTTTCGTGCTAAAAGGTATACATCTTCTATCCTTGTTAATTAGTGTGTTCTACATGTAATCTTTAATTCCGCTGCGTACTCGTGTTAATTAATTGGTTAATTAGATCGTAAAACCCAACAGTGGCATCACGAGTCATCATGTAAAATCTTTAATTACAAGGAATAAAATTAGACAAATTGAGGTTTCATGATTAATTTTAATGCCCCGGTGGGCGTTTAATGTTAAAAAGATTTGATCTTGATGGTTAATAAAATTAATTAGATGAGATCTAGGTTGTATGCAAATAAAACTTGATGTATTAATTGTTAATTGTTTTAAGTTTTGTTAATTGTTAATGGAGATCCATGATAAAATCATGCAAATTTATCATGGATTATTATTAAATTTTTAAATCTTGTTAATTTATTAAAAGAATTTGGTTTAAATATAATCAAGATTCGCATAATTTTAAATATTTTCTTAATTGGTAAGATCCATGATTCAAGAATTCGAGAAGACCTTTATTATTGAATTAATGTGGCCTAAAATAGTTAAAAGATTTATGTGAATAAATACATTGTTTAATTATTAGATAATTATGATCATATTTAATGTTTGCGTGCCTTAATTGTTAAGTGTGTTTAAATAAATGTTATTTAGTTTAGTTGATGTTTATATGTTCTATTTTAAGTTTTTGACTTGTGACAAAATAAAAGGGTTTTTCAGAAAACAAACATAAACATGACTAATGATTATCGAAATAAGATTTATTATGGACTATCTAATGCAAAAAGTCAAAAGTGGATTCGGCTTACATCCAATATAAAATCTTCCATGACTAGACTAGCAATTTATAGTTTGTAATGTATTCTTTAAATTAAAGTTTTAATTTTTATCAATGACGTAATTTGCAAAAGTACTATATAGTTGCAAGGACAAGGTTCGGGGAGACTCATCAAGACTTCGGTCTTGTAGACATCATTACCCTATAATACCTGACTACGTTGTAGTTTTCTTACCTTGTAAACTATGTAGGAAGTCACGAATGGTCTAGGGTTTGAATGATTTTTAATTATTCTTTAATTTTTTCCCGCGATAAAAAGCAAATCTTTATATTTAAAGATACGTTGAATCATCAATTTTAAGGTCTCACTATTTATGTATAAGATACGATGATAATAGGTGATACCGTAATAATAACTTAATTGAGTAAAAGTTTTTATTAAAATCAATGATACGAAGATGTATGCATGCTTCTCCGTACATATTTGACACGCCAAATAAAATACCCCTTTTTCAACTAAGTTGTTGCAATCTAATTTGTAAAAACACTTGTAAATTGCTCTTTACTATGCGTGAGACGTGTATAGATTTGCAATCGCAAGGTAATTATACGCTTTTCCGTGAGACGGTGAGTGTTACATAATTACTGTTTTTTATTAGATGACTTAGCGTTGTTGTGGTTAGACCTGTTAACACGCGGCATAGATGGGATGAAACATGCTTACTAGATATTATTGTAATAAAGTAAGTCCCATATGTTTTAGGAATTGCAATAGTTGTGAATTATCAATCATTGATTACCTTTTGAGTACATCATCACTAGCAGATCAACTGATGTGGTGGTGGTATGTCAAGTAGGCTCCTAACCTTAGAAAATTAATTGTTTATTTATATAAACGTGGGTATTTAATTTTCTTCAAGGAGTATTATCGAAAATACTAATTCTTGAACTTTACTATGTTTGTAAATGGCACTATCTGTCTAAAACATAAACCATTTGGCTTTCAGGTTGATGTTTGAAATTTCTAGAAATAATTTCAATGACTGGTTTCTTCAACTTAAGATGGTTTTGAGAGTTGAAAGGAAATTGTTTGTCATTGAACAACCTATTTCTCTTGCTTCACCTACCGATTCTAAGTACTTGCGCAGTGGAATGCGGTATATGATTCATAATGATGTGGCTTGTCTTATGCTCAGAAGTATGACTCCTGAACTTTAAAGACAATTCGAAAATTCCTCACATTATGAAATGCTTCAGGAGCTCAAATCTATGTTTGAGAAACAAGCTAGAGTAGAGTGGTTTGACCTGATCCAAACTTTCCATGCTTGCTAACAGGATGAGGAAAACCAGTTGGCCCATATGTCATTAGATGAAGAATTATGTGTAACTGGAATGTCTTGGTTATGTGCTCCCACAAGAGCTTAGTGTTGGTTTAATCTTGAATGGCCTCACTACAATAAGCATAACATAGGGAAGACAGTTGGTGAACTACATGCTATGCTCATTGAGTACGAAAAAGGTTTACCTAAAAAAGCTGAAACACCACAAGTTATGATGATTAAAAGTGGTAAAATCCAAAAATCCAATAAGAAATCACTTAGGGTGCGTTTGGTTCGCGGAATCTTCAGGATTCTGATGGAATTGGAATCTGATTCCAATTTCATAATGTGTTTGGTTGGCAGAATGTTTGAATTCAAAATCTGATTCCAATTCCATAGTATGTTTGGTTGGCGGAATTAATGTAATGAAATACCTCAAATTCCTTTATGTGTGGAATTAACATTCCATCCTAAAACGGATGGAAAGTTTATAATTCCATGGAATTTGATTTTTTTATCATCAAAAATAAATTTGTATTATTATTATCATTATTATCATTATTATTATTATTATTATTATTATTATTATTATTATTATTATTTTATTATCAACACTTCTACATAATGAATAAGCATTCATGTTCTTCAATTCTGAAATATAATGAATATTGAAAAGCAATAAATAAACTGTTTTTTGACAGGAATAAAAATATCATATGATGCTATAAGAGCATGTTTGTTATATAATATGGCAAAGCAATATCATATATGAAATACGTATGAAAAGTAACATATATGAATAAATAAATTGTTTTTTGGAAAAATGAAATATCACACAAAGCAGAAATTTATATATAGTGAGATATACGTATGAGATAGTAGTAGAGAATATCTATATTGAAATATCAAACCTCGTTAACAAAAAGTTATTTGTAAAATGTTTATAGCCTAATGTATTAAGTTAAAACCATATTAATTGTCAGCTTTATAGCAGAATAAATTAATTCTAATAGAGCTTATTCAAAGTACAATAAGATTTAACTATAGGCTAATGAAATAGAATATGTATCGTATATTGAGATCATAGCAACATAAAATAAGCTAATAACGATGGATTTATAATTCAACAATATAAGCTAACAAGCGTTAGATATAATTCGTAGATTATTCAGAAATGAAGATTATTACATTAAACATATGTCACTATGAGTTAGAAAGGACCTTCAATAGTTTTAGGTTTTACACTACTAAATAACAAATAATTAAAGAGATTTCGATCAAAATAAGCTGATCTCATAATAAGCTTATAACATTCGAGATGCATGATAAAATTAATAAGCTTATCGTGTAAATAAAGCTAAAACATAAGACCGCTTTGAGCTGATGAAATCTCGTGTTTATTTTTTTATGCATTTTTAATCAACTAGAAGCGGAGATAATTCGATCGTAAGGTGTTCGCGCGAGATCGATTAGAAGGTCGCGTGAGATAATCTTCATGAATTGTGATGCTCGTGACGCTTGATTAGATGATTAGGACGTAGATCTAATGAATTTTGTTCCTGGTGGGTGATTGATATGTTGTTGTTTTTAAGATGAGAAAAAACACGGATGTGTGTGTGTGAATGGTGTTTGTTAAAGAAAAAAATATAATTTATATAGTGGAGTGAAAGACACAAGATACCCCTGTAGTGTAAATTGAGATTTAATCTCCTTGTAGGCATGATAGAGAGTATGAAGGGTGGAGTTGAGATCGCCCGATTTCCATAAGCTAAGATTTGGTATCTAAATTATACTTAAAGGTGAGAGAGAGTTTATATTTGAATACCAAAAAAAAGGTTGATATAGGGACTCATCCACACCATACATTAAAAAAAAAATCATTGGTTGTGATTAAAAGCATTTAAGTATTTCACAATTTTTAAAATTTACATATCTCTAAACTGTTAAGGGTTAAGTAAAAAAAAACTGCTTTACCATCACGGTCCGAGCAATTTTAATTCTCTTTTCAATCGTCTAGTTATATTGTAGTACAACAGTTGACATTATGATTTTAATTGAAAGTGATATTGAAACAAACCAGTAGTGTTCACGCGAAGAAGGGTTCCTCTTGACGATCATGAGCAGGTGAGCTTAATCGCTTTTAATAACAGGGGCGTGGGGTCGCGGGAGGGATAGGATGATACAGGAATCATGTACGTCCATCTTGACTCGGTGTCGTATAAAGACGTTCACTTCACTCGACGTGTTACATTTTATAGAAAAGTTTACTTAAGAATACACTAAGTTAGATCACCCGCGCTCTGCGGCGGGATGTTTGGCGGGGCCGGTGGTGTTTCGGTTGGACGTCTGGTTAGATGGTATAGTTTTGTAAAAAAATAAAATTAAAGGCTCGTTAAGTAACGACAGAGATTTCAAGTACTGTTTTTGGTGCATTCGCTAAAAAAAAACTAACGGTGGTCGAAGCTAGTGGGGAAAGGGGTATTTTATAAAAAAAATTTAAATGGAGTGGTAGTTTTGTAATTTAAACACGATTGCTGCGCGAGGAGGTATTTCGTAAATATGTGAGGTGCTATTTCGTAAATAAAAAAAGGAACGGGTCGGGGCGGGAACGGGTGGGATGACCCACGACCAATACCGATAACTGAAAAAATATGTCGAGTGTGAATTTTTTGGAAAGAAAGCACAAAATATCAAATAAATCGTTTTTTTTTAATGTTGTCTCGGGACCGGGTTCGGGTCAACCGGTGAGATTTGAAGCCATAACTTCTGAATGTACAACGCTGAAGCACGCAGTGTTTACGTTGTCTATTGTATAATTAATATAGAAAAAACAAGACCGGATGACTCTAAAAAAGTACGACGAGGTATTTAAAAACAAAACATTTTTTTTTTCTAAAAAAAAAACGATCAGACGGGTAGGAGGTTGTCCCGGGTATTAAATGCACCGGCACGGTCAACACGGTGATTTTAAGGGACATAAATGCAAAATGCCTTTCATGCATGCGAAGGAGGTTATTACGGAGGAAAAAAAGAACATATAAGGGAAAGTATTTGTTAGAAATTTTTGAAAAAAAAGGAAAAAAAAAATGGTGACCGTGCGCCGTTGCGGGACGATTAGCGCAGCGCGAGGTTTGAGGAAACTTAAAGTTTTATTCATAAAAAAACAGACCGATGACTAAAACAACGCGAGAGGGTATTCCGAGGGAAAAAAATAAAAAAAAGAACGTTATATTTTAAATTTTTTTTGAGAAAAAAAAAGGAAAACACATGGTAAAAAAAAACTACTGTTAAAAAAAAATATTCATTAAAAAAAACATTGGCGATGACTCCACAGTGCGAGCGGTTATTCCAGAGGAAAAAAAAAAGGAAATTTTATTTTAAAAATTTATTTGAGGGAAAAAAAAACGAACGGGCGCTTAGCAGAGCGCGAGGTTTGAGGAAAACTTAAAGTTTTTTAATCATAATAAAACAGATCGCGATGACTCAAACAGGCGCGAAAGAGGGTATTCCAGAAGAGCAAAAAAAAAGAGCAAAAGTGTTTTACTTTTTAAAAAAATTTAAGAAAGAAAAGGGAAAGAAAAGGATAGAAATGATAATAGTAACGAAAGAAGTACTGTTAAAAAAAACGAAACACAAAAAAAGTAAAAAAAATACTTGCATTATGTGGGCGTTGGGCGCTGCTGTATTTTTTTGGTCAAAACATTTATGTAGACCCCGTGGGCCGGGTCGTCTGCCTTTTGTATATATATATAATAATGGATCAGATAGATATTTAGCCATTGGCTGTAAAAGTGAAATTGTAATGTAAACGCTTAAAATGAAAAGTAACTCAAACCAATCTTTGTATGCGAATGCTAAGTATTTCTTATTGGTTTTTGATAATTGGAGTAGAGTGTGTTTAAGGTTGACGTTAGATGAAGTGAATTTTTTTTTTCACTTTTATTCTTATTTAAAGGCAACAAAATATATAGAAATAAATAAAAGTTTTACCAGTATAATTATAGTAATACACATAACAAAAGTGAAACGCCGTCGTTTTTTACGGCTTGGTACAGTAATATGAACAGTACCCGGCCCACTGGGCTCGGGTACTGTTCATCGGCAAAAAAAAAAAAAAACTTTATAATCCCGCTCTCCTTCTTTGGCTAAAAATAAGAAAAAAAACAAATTTACGGAGTACTCTCATTTTTTATCTTTTTCGGGCTTTGCTATCGGCCTGGGTCCAAAAAAAAAAAAAAAAAACCCGCGATGAATTTAATATAAGAACAAAAGAACTATAAAATGAGACACGAAATAATATACCGCGCACAAAAATAATATGTAAAGAAAAAAAATTTTGCTCTTTTACTACGTCGTGTTGCTAATTTTACTTGCCTGCTACAGTAAGTGTATGATCAGTATCCACGACCCACTGGGCCATCTCGTTAATGTTCTATCGGACCGGAATATATAAAAAAAAAACTTTTATAATCGCCGATCCCCTTCATTTGGCCAAAAATCAAGAGAAATAATCAAACTTTACGGGACGTCACTTCATTACTATACATAACATTACAAAGTAATACGAGTCGTTTTTTAGTCGTTCTACAGTAGATCATGAACAGTTGTTCGGCGCCAATGGGCTCCCAGTTTGGGCCCAGGCCACTTTTTTTTTTTTAATGTCGTGGGCTTACAGTAGTTATGTACAGTGCTCGGCCCAATGGGCTCACTGTTTGGGGCGGGCCCCCACTTATTTTATTTTTAAATACGCAAATTATCTCGTAAAAAAAAAATTTCGACACAACATAAAACAAGAAAAGTACAAAAGTACTGATTATTCATATCAAGAAAAATACCGCGTCATGAGACCCATCACATAAGACTCATATAAAAAAAAACGGACCCGCACAAAATAATATAAAAAAAAATATGTTCGGCACAAAGGATACGAGTCGTTTTTTACATACGTTCAGGTGCTACTAGTAATTGGATGAATCAGTGTTCGGCCCAATGGGCTCCCAGTTTGGGCCGGCCCAATTTTTTTTTTTTTTTAAATACGCAATACAAAAAAAAATACTCGACACAAAATAAAAAAAAGAAAATTACAAAAGTACTGACTTATATAAAAAAAAACACTATTAAACATAAGACCAAAAAAATAAACCCGCACAAAATAATATTAAAAAAAAAATTTGTTCGGCACAAAAGTGATACGACGTCGTTTTTTACGTCATGCTACAGTAATATGGCTATTTTTTTTTTATAAATACGCAATATAAAAAAAAATACTCGGCACAAAATAAAAAAAGAAAATTACAAAAGTACTGACTTATTCATATCAAAAAATACCCGCGTCATGAGGCCCAACACATAAGCTCATATAAAAAAAACAACCTGCACAAAATAATATTAAAAAAAAAAATTTGTTCGGCACAAAAGTGATACGACGTCGTTTTTTACATACGTCGTGCTACAGTAATATGAACAGTGTTCGGCCCAATGGGCTCCCAGTTTGGGCCGGCCCAAAGTGAACCTTGATCCCAAAGCAAAAGTCAAGGAGGAATGCATATCTATAAACCAACATATTCATTGC